>VHZZ01001828.1:74333-92474 GCA_009801015.1 Silene noctiflora | reverse complement strand
CCACTCTATAAATAAAAATGACACATAATTTAGAATATAATGTTGGTATTTGTTTGACATGAGTAAAAGATGAGAGTAAATACGAAAATAAAAAAAAATATAAAGGTAAAATGAACATGGTTACCTTTTCAATTTTTACAAGTAGCTCAGTAGCGGTTGGAGTGATGAATTGGTTAAACTGAGTATCAAAAACCACAAAATCAGCCACGTCGTCAGACGGGTCACTAACTTCGAATTTGACCTGGAACCTGTAGGAAAGAAAATAATGATTAAGAAAATTTGGAAATTGAAAGAAAATATTTGGAGCAAAATAATTGAAAAAAAAGTGGTATTGGGTCTTTACCTAGGAATTCTTGACATAAAACCATTTACATGACCATCACAACCATCACGGGTGCAAACCTATCTACCTTTGTCATTTTTAATACTCTTAGYCCAACATAGCTTACAACTATCATAGTACCATCCAGCTGTGCAATCAAGGTTAACTATTTTTGCATAAGTGTAGTAATAGCCCGCCTGAAATAACACTTGATTTTAGTATTGCTACTAAAAGTATGTGGCAGAAAAAAATAGGGTATTTTTAGAAATTTGGTCATATCCATATGAAATTAGAAAGGAAGAATTTTCACCTTTTCATTCTCTTTAATGTCACTGATACTTTTGATATTATCTCTAGATACGTCATCATCATCCTCGTCGTCCGGAATTTCAATTATTTGCAATGAGTTACTTTTTGCCGGAGTTAAAAGACTACATAAAACGCAAAAGTTAAGGTAAGAGGAGCTTTCATATTTTAAATGTATATATTACTTTACAAAATGATTTGACCAAGGTTGTACCTTAAATTAAAATAAAAGAAGATTCRGAGAGGCCTTAAAGAGGCCTTAAAGACTCAGAAAAGGGGAAGGCTGCTCCTGTATGATAATCATCATAAAAGACATAGTATATAGAAACACAGACCCCCGTCTTTTCTCTCCCCAACTAATCCCGTTATTGCAGACTTGTCTTCTCTCACCAAACTTCTTTCGAAGGCTACTCCATTTTTAAATAAGAACTTAAATAAGTTTGTTAGGGTGGTCTAATATAAGGAGGGAGTGCTGAAGTTGATTAATTAGTTAAGTCAAAAGTATCTACTCTCTCATATAATGATTCCATTACAAATGTAGGATGATGCGCTTCCAACTCTTGTTGGTCTTGAGGTACATACTTTTTAATTGTCTCCTTATAAAAGAAGTTAAAAAAAAATGCTAACAAAAGAAGAATATTGAAATTGTACCTTGGCTCAAAATCATTCACTTCCGATATGTCAGGGTTGACATTAAAAACATTAGCGTTAAAGGTTGTTTGGACACGCCAAAGACCTATAAAATTAATTATTAAACTTGAAATTTAAACTCAATTTTTAAAATAAATATTTTCACATCATAAGACGATTTTATTATTTACCTTCAAATCTTTTAGTCTGCACACATTGTACGACAATAATTTTAGACTGCTCTGGATTAGGTAGCTGAGATATAAGAGCGGGAAGTTGAACCGTGTGTGGTTCCCATAGGTGCAGGAGAGTTGGTTTCCCCTGTATGAAACAAAAAAACTTGTGATTAAAAATTGGAAAGATTTAAATGATGAAAAAGACAACAAATGTGAAAATTTTATTTTGCACTCACTCAAAGTCTTCAAGCTTTATGGTCTGACACTTGTGCTTGTTCGTAGTTTCAGTTATTGGGCCAATTTCATAAAGTTTCCCAATAATATCTGCCAAGGTCATAACAATGCAACAAAAAATTTTTATTTACGATACAAAAGAAAATAACTCAACCAACAAACACACATTATTAGTTTCATAGAGTCGTACCTATATAGTGGGTATGAGGCACAATATCATCAATAATGTCCTTGAAATTCGCGAAACGGTACCCATGGAAAGGAATAGATGCATCATTTGTGGCATGAACTTGGCTTGAAAACTCAAACTTCAGACGATAACGATGAGGGGTAGCCTTGTCAAGTCCAGTGTTGTTGTCAACAGTTAAGTTACGAATGGTGTAAACCATACCGATAGATAGCTTAGGGCCAAAATAACCTATTAGTTGTCTTTGGTTTCGGTTCCTCTTGAGCATCCTTCGAATCAGCCCTAGTATTTGCTCGAACCGCCATGGCGGCTCCATTCATCTCCTCTTTCACTTTCGTGACAGACTTATGCCTCTCTTCTCGTAATATTAAGGCATAGGCACGACTCAATGATGTGATGTCGTCCTCCATGATCAAGTTTGATCGAATGTTGTTATCAGAGAGCTCGTATGACAGAACCGAGTCATATCCCTTTGTCGTCGAGTGTGCCACAAAAGCAAGTTTTGAATGTTTATCATATGAAAGAAAGTGTCTAAACATGAAAGCCTGTATGGTTAGAGTAGTATTCCAACGTTTGGAAACACACTTGTATCTTGACAATGGTTTCCGTGGTAGTCGTGATCAGATATCAATCTGAAGTTCTTAAGGAATGTCTGCAAACGATGCTTCAATCATATTGCACATTAAAACTCGCAAGATCACTTGACTAAAACTGTCGGAATTTGCAAAACAAACCTTGAGATAATACAAAAGAAACAACATCGCAAGTTAATTAGAATGAATCTCACAAAATTTGAACAAACGGGTAATTCCTAAGAATGAGAGACAATCAATATAATTAAAGGCAGCCACAAAGAGTAATTTTAATAGTTATAGGCCAGGAAACGCAACCGAGCTAGGGTTTAGGCAAACCATTCTTTAACTAATCTGGTCCGAATTTCCAAACTCATATCCGAACCCGACCCATAAAATAGTAAAGTCTAATCTCCGAGACGGTAAGCTGAAACCGACTCAATTGACATGTTTCCTAGACTTTATAACACACCTAAACAAATCCATGTCCAAAATAACTAGATAAAAGTACATAAAAAAAAAACGTAGTTGCTCATTCATGGACGAGTTTTACTCATTCATGCACTTTTTTTCATTATTTTTCCATAGTATTCCCTTTGTCTAATTCTCTCCCTCACAAAATTAATCAAATCTACAAAATTAATCAAATCCGTCAAATTACACAATTATGGATGTTAATTCTCGTATCGATCAGGTAATAATTCTAATTCTTAGTTGTATTAATTATATTAGGGTTTGTTTACACTAGTTAAATTAGGGAGAGGTTAAATTAGGGTTTGTAACGATCGGGTAATTAAACTTGAAATACAGCAAAATTAGTACATGAATTACGATGAATTGAACATAACGTACACAAACAAATTGCAATAAACTATAATAATTGTATATGAATTACTCCACGTTATGTATGCATGTTTCATATTTTTTTTGTTAATGAATTCCTCAACGTCATGTTTCAGTAGTTATTTTTCTTTATTTTATTTTTTTTTTTTAATAAATGTTTGTTTTATATTTATTTTAGTATTTTTTACTAGTTTGAGGAGGTCGTCAATACCGGCGTAAGAAGGCGGCGGTGAGGGTGGTGGCTAACGCGTGGTGGTTGGGTGGTGATAGTTAGAGTGAGAAAAGTGTAAATGGAGAAGAGGGAGGTAGAGATTGTTATTTACGTCCATGAATGAGTAAAATTCGTACATGAATTCCGACCATCAGTAACCCGACTCAAAGCCAACTCGATTGACCGTTTACTGGGTATACTGTCACTCCCCACCGAACGGATCTCTTACAAATTACAACAAACTAACAAAGCATGTCACGCATACTGGCACCACTTCGTCTTCTTCATTTCTCCAAATCTCAAGTATTCATCTTTATTCTTTCTCTCTTTCCTTTTGATTTGTTTTTTTAATTATTTAACTTTAATTCTTAATTGGGTTTTTTGCAGGCTCAATTTTCTCCATTGTTTCATCTCTGTGCTGCTCATGGATGGTATTATTTTTCTTCATTTCATCATTTCTTGTTACATAATTTCCTCCTTTTTTGGATTTGGTGTTTGTTTATCTTTTAAATTGCTTATGAACCCATGTCTTAACTTTCAGGGTCGTTTCTAATTGTCGAATTAAATTACTCGGTCCGTCCCAATCATTTGTGTAGCTTCGATTAACATACTTCTCGTAAAGTATAAAAAAAAAATAAACAATTGACTGAGAAGGGATGATACGTAAATGTATTGTTTATCTAACCGGGTTGTCAAATTTGTTTTCTTGAAACTTGTATGTTGATTTATAATTAGTATGGTTTTCTACATTTTTGATCATCTGTATCGCGCTTTGGCAAGAGAATATTGATGTGTTGCAAATGTTTGGTGATGAAATTGCAATTAAAGTTTATTGAGGAACATAGTATTTGTGATATTTCATATATGGGGGATGGTGGGGACTTGTTGATTATAATTGGTAGAGGTTGTGCAAAATTTACAAATGATTGTACGAATGCCTTTGTTGAGCTCGGTAATAATGGAGCTCAATAATGATATGATGTGCGGTCAGTCAAAACCGATAACTCATTGCCGCTTGCCAGTGTTTAGCTCTATGGACGAACAAAACTTTGTTTCTAAGAATAGAGAAAAGTATATGTCGTTGTAGTCAGATCATGTTACTTTGACGGATTTTTCATTCATTGCCATTGGGTGCAATTCTTGACACAATTTTCATCATGGGTCATTGAATATAGCTTCCTAGTGTTATTAGCACATGAGTAAGGGTTTGTTTACTCAGCCCCATTAACTCGTCTTATAGTGGAAATTGGAAAGTGGAAACCTTTACCGCAGGCGGCGCAGGGTAAATGTAGTTTGGATATGATCATTGTTTCTTAGAACCCTACACCCTTGTTTTACCCTGAACCTACTGGGGGGCAATGACTAACAATTTTTTCAATATTAGAAGGAAAGATTGTTCTCGTTTGTGGCCTCTCATACCTCTTTGGACGTAGTGGATAGTGATGATGATGAAAAGAAACTTAACCGCTTGATTGTATAACTTAATGATGTGTAAGAAAGTGTTGATATTTATGTGCAGTTCTACTTAAAATGTCTCAGGTGGAGTCTACCACCAATGTATGCTCGTGACCTTAGACCAAACAGACCGTAAGAGTTTGACAAACCGGCATCGACTGCTGATATTAGATAGCTACTCAGTTGTCTTGGTAAAGTGTACAGTTTTTGCTCTGACACAGCTGAAGCTTAATGCTGCCCTTGGACTTCACCGACATTTTAGATAAAAAATTAATAGCTGGCTAAGATCATTTACTTTGTTTCTAATTTGATAATTGATTAATATCAGGCACCCTAAGAGTAGTCCAATACTAAAATTTTGCATAATCAACAACTCCGTTTCTGCTGTCTTAGTAAGTATATCATGTTTATCATCTTCCTGCCTTTGGAGACATGGAGTGAAAGAACATTTCTCATTTGATGACAGCTCAAGTACCCGAGTCAATGGATTGTTACAGAACCATATGCAAATGTCAAAATCTAGGAAGATTCATTATGAACATAGAAACTTCGGCACTGCTACAGGTGCGTCTAGTTTTTATTGCTTGCCTCTACCTTGAGTTGGTTCACCAGCTGACCAATGAATCATTTAAAAGGACTGGTAATTATGCGATAATCCTGCTAACTCACAGGATGTATCATAGCTAAGTGGTCTCTGTTATGTCATTTTTTTGGCCTGCGAAAATCTTTATATCAATAGTTTCAATCTTTCAAATAAAACCTGAGTTTGTTTAGAACACTTATCTGCTGTAAATATTTGTTATTGAGAAACAAGAATGCAAAATAATAGCCGGCAAGATTGTTTTGAGTTCCCTATAAATGCTGACAGCGCCTAGTGGTCTTTTTGGAGTGTCTTTTCCTAATCTTCTTCAGAACTTCTTTAGAGGATGTATGTGAAATGCTTAATTCATGCTCAATACTGAATATCGTATAGATCATTGATAACAAATTTGCTTACGTGTAGCTTAACTTTGTTTTTCTTTTGCTTTCCATGTTTAAAATGCATCATATATTACATTTTTGGCTTCTGCTAGCAAATTTAAAACTGCCTGTTCCTATCTTTTACAGAATTGGCGTCGAAGAAATGTGTTCCTTGTAACACAAAGGATTTACGTCCTATGTCTGAAGAATTAGCAAATGAATTGATCACAAAGGTTTGTGTTTTATTCTCCCTTTTGTTTGATTTATCTTCAAAAGTAGGGAGTTTTTTTTTCCAGTTAAAAAGGCGGGTGAGTCATGGTGCTGCTCAATCTACTCATATTTAACCTATGTTATGAAAGATGGTGCTATAAAAATTCTTTTTAACAGAACTCTAGGCTGCTGTAACATTATTTCTGAAATGCCCCACTGAACAAAATGCAGATTTTCTAGTCACAAACTAATATTTCAAATTTCTTTACCTATGTTTCCTAGACAATGTATACTCCACTTTTGGTAATTGCTTTTGAAATTGCGGCTGAATTGCCCGCCACACGTTATGTTGCAAATGGTGTATGTAGTCCAACAGGTACCGCATTTTCATATCATGCTTCTGAAGTTAGCATGTAATTCAATCTGAAAATCTACTCTTACCTGTATACACCATCCGCTTGGCTGAAGTGAGCGTGTATGACCTGTTTGCTGTTATGCAGGTTCCTGATTGGAAACTGGTCAACGAAGGAGAGAAACTGAAGCTGAGTCGCTCGTGGAAAGTGAAGACTTTTGTCAAAGGACTGGAGTTCTTACAGGCCATAGCTGATGTTGCAGAAGCAGAAGGTATAGTTTTGCTTTAGTTGATTGCGACAAAGATTTTTTGTTTTATCAAATTGGTTGGTAACTGTATAACATCTGCAGCTTTTTCTTCCTAAATTTTTTCCTGTTTATATTTATTACAGGCCACCATCCGGATCTCCACCTTGTGGGTTGGAACAATGTGACGATTGAAATATGGACACATTCTGTTGGTAAGTACGGCAATTTATTCGATTCGATTTTGATTAGGCCTAGCTCAGGCTTCACTCAAATTTGTTTCTCTCCTGGTCAAGAGTCTAGACCATTTGAATACTTTCAAGAAAGAAGATCATTTGCATACTTTGGATTAACTTTTAGATTTATCGATTGTAGAAAGCCAATGACCATCCATTGTCATCACTTGGAAACGTTCCTACTGAATCGGAAAAGTGTGCTTATTAATGAACAGGATTTGTTTATGAGAAAGAAGTAAAGAACCTGCTAAAGAACTAAAAACTGTAATCATCATAAGCATGACTAGCATCTGGCCACCCATCAATCATTTATAGTTGATGTGCTGTCTGTTTTTCAGGTTCGGGTTAATTTTGTCAGGTCTTTGTACGAGTAATGGACACTGATTAAAATCCAACTAACCTAGTTTGACATGGATATTTTAATATCAAAATCTGACATGATGATGTCGAACTGTCATGAATTTGATTTGTAGCATTTGTCTTGCAATTTCCAACTCTAACCTGATCCTTACCATGCCCAGGTGGAGTCACAGAAAATGACTTCATACTAGCTGCGAAAATCGACAATCTGGACCTTGCGCACCTTCTCAGGATTAAGCCTGCCAAATAGTTCTCTACCAGTGCATGTAATCTTGTTGTTGCTCCACACTGACTTCTAGAGTGTATACGAGTGTGGGATGCTTGTCAAACTGTAGTTTTCATGATAGGTCTCGAGTTAGAGTGAGTATTACGCTCTCAGTGACTTTTGCATAATGTATTTTGGTCGAAATTATAGCAAATTTTTTTCTAGTTGCCCTTTTTGTTTCATGAGGGCATCTTGCTGGCCATTTTGCAACATATGCTGAATAAAGTGAACATAGGAACTCTGAGGAAGGGATCGTTCACAAATTAGACGAGTACCACTATACATGTTTGTTCTTTGCATCTTCTTTTTTCCCGGGATCTTATTAGTTCTGTTGAGTTCGACGTCCACTTCCAGCAAAAATATTGAACGTCTCACATCTGTAGGAGCGTAATGCGCTCAGTTTATTTAGGTGGCTTATCTTGTGTTCAACTATCTATTCTTTGACAGATCATTCTTCATCATTACGAATATTGTATAATGTTAATAACACATTAACACAAGCTGGAATGCGAAAATGGGACAAGTCATCTATTCTCCATTGTTTAAAGGTATTTGTCCCCTTCTTTCCTTTTGGCTCTCCAGAAGCGGAAGATCAATCTGTGATTCGCTTGTCTATTGCAATATGGTTCACATTTTTGACTAAATATAATTTGTATGCACTTATAGGCAAAGTAGCGTAAATTGTAAACCATTCAAAATAATCAATTTCTATATTGCGATTTACTTCTCAGTAACATAGGAAACTATTTCAAACGAAACAAAGAAAAAGAAAAAGAAAAAGAATGAATGATGCTCTATCTCTTCTATAGCAAGCTTATTTTGGAACTAACAGTAGTTGTGGGGACGTATCGTGTGGTATTAACCTTCACTGGCTTCCCCTTCTCTGAATTCTATCATCTATCGCTTCTGGAATTTTTAATACACTATTTGGCGGCTGGAAGTTTTGCCGGAGGTGGAACTGAGATGCATCCCGAGATCCAAAATCCTACACATGACGCCGTCACCTACAAAAAAAAAATCAGATCTTGAGTAATAGAAGCTAAGAAACCGGGATTAAAAGCTTAGTGAAATCTCGTGTGTCTATGCCATATACTCCGTAGTTTGCAGCTACGATGTGCTAGACTGCTTGGAATGGGCATGGCAAAACCAACAATACTACAATAGTCAATAGGCCTTAACAAAGAGCAAGTGTTGAGCAGACCAGAAAACTGCACAAACACTGACAACTGACGAGTAATCAAGTAGTAGTACATGGGTTGGGGAAGAGAATAAATGCAAACTAGAACCTCGGTACATCCGTAAATGTAAAAATAATGTCGATTTCAATCTATCAATACAACTATTTTCATATCATTATTTTTCAAAATTTGTAATTGTTGCGTATTATGAGAGAATATCGGGTAAAATCGATTATCTTATGACTACTAAAGTCACACAGGACCAATAGAAATGGGATGGACGGCATGTCTATGGACAAGGTGAAACTTCCTTAAAGTTGAATTCGCTGCCTGTATATCCCTACAAGAGTCTATTTCTACCTTTGTCAAAAACCAGGAGTACATGACATAGCTTCACGGTAATCAGATATGTAGGTCGGTCCTTATCAATGTTACTATGTCTGCTTTAGCCAAAAGGAAAACCACAAATCATGTATAACAAGTTCTACAGGAAATTGATCGAGATCTTGTCACATTTTCCTATTTCTCATAAACAGGGCAGCTCGCCGCATTGGACTCTCATCCCCTTGGTGCACCTCGCGTATTTTAAAACCAAGTTATAAACTGGTCTCCTCTCTCCTACTTCTACGGATTGTGGACAATGATCCACACGCTTAGGAAAACCGACTAGGATGAATTCACTATCCAGTTATTTGTTGCTCTACAAAACAAAGCCCTATTTCAACCCTGTATTGTATTAACCATTTTCAGCCTATGTTGTTCGGAGTCTTCAGTAATACCTCACTTACCCAAGTCAGACATGCACACTCAGACGTGGGTAGGGGACTCGGACATTTCATCTTAGACCTAAAACATAATATTTCTTTTTCATAAAATACGCGAATCCAACACTTGGACACGCAGCCATGTCACATACTTCTAACCGAATCCGAGCAACATTCAGCAACACAAATGACGATATCAAAAACACACCAACCAGAAATGAACATCAGCATGATCATACATCAGAATCATTTAAATCCCAAACTAACACCCATATATAATCAGCAGAAATGCAACAAACACGGTGTAAGAAAAACCATGGGCAGAAAATCAAGTAACATACCATCAAACTTCAGCTGCATTATACATCATCTCGACTTCGGTTTCTGCAACAAAACAGTCAAATAAACCTCACCATTCTTAATCCCACTAGAATCCATCTTATTCCCAGTAGCCCATTTCACAATCTTATACCCCAGCTTATTAATCAAAGGCTTATAAATCTTCTCTAAATCGCCGTCTTTACTAAAAAAATGATCAACCCACAAAAATCCGCCTCCCCTCAACACTCTATCAACATCAAACATCAAAAACTCCAACATTACAACAGGTATCCACCTATTAACAGCATGCCCACACCTCACCAAATCCACCACCCCATCAAAAACCGGCAATCGCTGTTGCAGCGGTGTATGCATTGCCACCAAACCTCTAAGTGCATTCACCTCACTAAATGGTACACCTAAATTCATAGTAGTAGTCAAAACAGTCACATTCTTTTCCTTCATTTTCACAGCGAAACTACCACTCCCTCCACCAATATCAATCCCTAATCTCAACACTGATCCAGCTCGTTTCGCAATGTCCAACAATTGAGGTATAGTAAGATCTAAATCAGACTTATACACCATAAACTCCTGCTTATTAACTTCAAGATCATTACCATTAAACCCGAGTTTCGGGTCCAAACACTTAAAACTCCTGCAACTAGCCTTACCATTAGCATTAGGATTAGTATAACTACTCCAAATAACATTTGAATCAGGAGAATTAAACCTAGGATTTGCAGGTGTTCTAGAAAAACACCTCCTACGTGGCAAAGGATGACAACCTCGGAGAATCAAAGATTCTGCCAGCTGTGCATCTTTAGGACACAACTCAAAAACAGTATAATTCATATACTGATACAACAGTTCAGGGAAATCATGACAGGAACTGGGTATAGGGGATAAATGGGATAACGTAACGAGATCCGATGGACGTACCGCAACATTAGTGGCGCGTGATGGAGGATGGAGGCGCGTGAGGTGGTTAATAGTGGCGCGTATGGTGTGTAGTTGACGTAGAAGGTGGTTTGGTACTTGGGTTGTTGAGGAAGGTTGTGATTTTTGAGTGAAATTGAAGAAATTTGTTGTTGATGAAAGATGGTATAGTGATATGATGTTTGTTGCTACCATTGCTACCAACAGAATTAAGTTTAATCCCATTGTAAATGACATTGCTGCCATTGTTGCAGAAAGATTGGATCTTTGGATCTTTTGCTCAAAATGTTGCTGATATTGGGGAGTTTTAGTGAGGTAGTACAGGGTAAGTGTTTAACCAATAAAAGGACCGTCTGAGACGGTAAGACGATCTTATACGATACTCCTAAGTAAGTTTTAAGGTGAAAAGACTGGATCTTTGTTCAAGATGGTGTGATATTGGAGAGTTTTAGTGAGATAGTATAAGACCGAGTGTTCAACCAATACAAGAACCGTCTCAGACGGTAATCCGATCTTACAGAAAAGTTATTGGTGATGTGGGGATTGTTTTTATTGGTAAAAAGATTGGATCTTTGTTCCAGATGGTGTTGAGCTGTTGATATTGGTGAGTTTTAGTGAGGTGGTGAGGGACTGTAGTGTTTAAACAAAAAAAGTGTGTTTGAAACAGTAATACGGTTTTACACAATAATTTTCGGTGATGTCCGATTTGTTTAAGTGGTGGGAGAATCTGGGAATACTGATTAGTGTACTTTAGAGATATGGCTTTAGGAAAAGTATGCAAGATCTATATCAGCAGTTGAAATCTTGTGATTCTTTTTTGGTTTATTAGTTGTTTATTGTAAGGAGGAATGTGAGGAATTTAAAGCATTTTCCGAGTAAAAATGGGGAACTTGTGGGAGGAAAACATTGCACTTTGGGTAAGTAAGTGAGGTTGTCTACTTTGTCTTAAACAAATGAAGAAAGGTCAAATAAAGGTAAGATATGACATCGGTTGAAAATTGAAATGAGAAGTGAGGACTCCAATCATTATTTTTTTTTTTTTTTTTTTTTTTTGCTTAAAGGTAAGCTTTCATTGATAAAACTCAGCAAATACATGTCAATTTTAGTACACATCATTTTGTCTATGCAAATATTACATTAGGTGCACCTTTGTTAACCATTCTACATCCCTCATGTTGACTACATGATGCTTAGCTACACTAAGCCTAGATTTAATAACATTTAAAGCTTGAGTAGCAACATATTTAGGACTGAACACTCGATATTGCAGCCTTGCTTCATTCCTCTGCTGCCAAATCAAATACCACGCAGCTAAGATCACTGCACTGGTAACTTACTTCCTGATTTTGGACTATCTTCTAGTATGCATCACCTCCAACTGATTTTCATGCATAACAAAAGTGTCAAGCCTTTCTGCAATAAGACCAATAATCTGCTGAGTATAAGTGCATTGTTGAAACAGATGAGTATGATCTTCAGTTGCAGATGCACAGATACAACAGTTATCATCATGGGACACTTGAAACTTGAATAGCTTCTCCTTAAGCATCAATGTCTGATTAGAGATCAACTAGGCTATGAAACAGTGCTTAGGAAGAGCCAAAGAATTCCAAACAGCTTTGTACCATCTTACTTCTGGTCTGTGAATCCTGAGCCAGTTATAACAAGCAGTAACATAATATTTCCCTGTACCAACAGTCCATACCTCCCCATCAAAACTATCCTTAGTTATATCTCTAACTTGACATACCTTCCTCCAGTGCCAGCTGATATCAGTGGAAGATTTATAAGCATGCCAAGAGCTGCCTTTGATATAAACATGATGTATCCATTGAACCCAAAGCTTATCAGGCTTCTCAAACAACCACCAGACCAGTTTACCAATATTTGCAACATTTCAAGTAGCACTCAGTTTGAGGCCAAGACCTCCATCTTTTTTAGGAACACAAACTTTATCCCATGCCAGGAGAGGTGTCTTATGTTGCTCAGAGCTCCCTTCCCACAGAAAATTCTTACAAATTGCATCAACTTTGTGCATTATGCCTTTTGGGAGCACAAACATTGAAGCCCAGTAGCTATACATTGAAGTTAAAACAGCATTAACTAGCACCAATCTCCCTGCAAAGGAAAGCTTCTTAGCTCCTAAGGATCTGATTCTCTCAACAATTTTATCAATGAGTACACCACAGTCTTTTTTGGTAAGTCTATCAGCTGTTATAGGAACCCAAATATACTTAAATGGCAGGGTACCTTCAGAAATTCCAGAAATTCTCAGAATATCCTTCTTTAGACTAGGAGCAACTCCATTAAAATAAGCAGAGGACTTGTGAGGGTTCATTTGTAATCCTGATGCTCTGGAAAAAGATGAGAAGGCTCTTAGCAGCACCATGATTGAATGAGCATCTTCTTTGCAAAACAGTAGCAGATCATCTGCAAACATAAGATGGATGAGCTTCATCTGTTTGCAAAGAGGATGGTAATTAAACTTCATCTTTGCAGTGGCACAGTTCAAAATCCTGTTTAGATACTCCATACATAAAGTAAACAGAAGAGGTGACATGGGATCCCCTTGTCTCAATCCTTTTCTTCCTTGAAAAAATCTAAAAGTTTCTCCATCTAAAGAGAGGAAATAAGATGCATGCTCACACACTCCATGATTAGGCCTCTGAAATGACTTGGTAGTTTAAAAGAAATGAGGATCTCTCCCAAAAAATGCCAGCTGACAGAGTCATAAGCCTTCATAAGATCCAATTTAAACATGCTCCTAGGAGAGCGGGCCTGTCTATTATACATTCTAACTAAATCCTGACACACCATTATATTCTCTATTATGCCCTTCCCCTTGATAAAGCCTCCTTGATTCATGCTAACCAACTGAGGCAAAATTTTAGTAAGCCTGTTTCAAATGAGCTTGGAAATACATTTATATAACACATTGCAGCAAGCAATGGGTCTGAATTGATGAACACGGGTAGGCATCTTGCATTTTGGAATAAGAGTAATGTTTGTTGTGTTTAGCTGCTTAAGGAGCTTTCCAGTTCTAAAAAAATCCTGAATTGCATCACAAACTTCATCCCCAATAATCATCCAGGAATCCTTAAAGAAGGCACTGGAATACCATCATGTCCAGGGGCCTTGTGCTCAGGAATTGAAAAATATCATCCTTAATCTCCATCTTGGACACAGGCAACAATAAAATATCCTGCAGAGCAGCATCACAAACCTTCCCTTGCCTAACTATCCTGACATTAACCTTGCTTGTCTGAGAGACAGTACCCAATAACTTCTTATAATAATTAAGAAATGCCTCCTTAATGTCTTGAGGATCAGAGTACTCAATGCCCTGACTATCTTGAATATAAATAACCTGATTCCTTATGATTATACTCCTGATAAGACCATGATAGTATTTAGTATTCTGATCTCCATCTTTCATCCAAGCAATTTTTGCTTTTTGACTGAGAAACAGGTGACAATTAGTTTGAAGCTTATTATATTCATGTCTTGCCTGTACCTCCTCAGTTAACAGACAAACATCAGTAGGATTGGCTTGTAACTCCAGTTGAATATCCTCCAGATGCCTTAAAGCCCTCATTGTGGTACTTTCAATATCCGCAAAATAAGTATTATTGAAACTCCTGAGATGTTTCTTCAAAATCCCGAGTTTGGTGACCACTCTGAACATTCTGGTGCCCCTAACACATTGATCCCACCAAAGTGTAAGGTTGGGGATGAATCTGTTATCCTTACCCCACATATTATAGTATTTAAATGGTCTTCTAAACTCATTTTGATGAATTAGACATTTAATAAGGCAGGGAGTATGATCTAAATTACCCTATGGTATAAAATGTGCATACATATCATTCTTGTGCTCACTCCACTCCTTACTTATTAACACCCTATCAAGCCTGCTAAATATTCTGCTGCTGGCTTCCTGTTTATTGTTCCATGTATAATAGGCTCCCTTGGCAGGGCTATCAACCAAACCACATCTATCCAAACAATTCTGAAATTCATCAATCTCATCATCAGTACTAGAACCTCCTAATCTTTCAACATGAGATAGGACACAATTAAAATCCCCTCCAACAAACCAAGGTTCATTAACTATTGCAGAAAATTTGATAAGCTGATCCCATAAACTTCTTCTGCCATGTAAGTCATTAAAAGCATACACCATGGAAACATAGAATTGTTTGGCAGTAGCTAACTCAGTAACCTTCATATTGATATATTAGGCTGAGTAGTCATAAAAATCAACATGAAACACAATGGGATTCCACAAAATCCAAATCCTTCCTTCTTTATGCCACCTATTATTTGTAGAAATACTCCAGCCATCAACCATTATATTAATAATATTATTTAGAGACTAGGACTCCAATCATTGGTCTATTATCTCCTATAAAAACGGTTAGATATCGTCTGAGTTTTATTAATATCGACACATTTTATTATAATAATATAATCTATTTTTTGTCGATCTAAAATTTGTGTTATTGACAAATTTACTATAAAAATAAATAATATTCATGCTTATGTAGATCATTAAAAGTTGATGTAGTAGCTTGAGCAACAATTTAGATGTCGCAGAAGAAGTAATCAAGAATTAGAGAAGGTTGTTGAAGAAGTAATCAAGAATTAGACAAGGTTGTTGAAGAAGTAATCAATAATATTCGATAAATAAGATCCGCACTTAGGTGTGATCATTAGAAGGTCAGACAAGGCAAGAAATCATGTGAATTGATTATAATTACATGAATATGGATAAGGGTGTTAATATTGTTGAGTTGATGATCGTGTTATTTGACTCAATTTTATGAATTTAACTCATAAAATATGAATTAAACTGAATTTTAACATTTTGAAGGGATCTCAATTGAACTAAGCTCGCCTTATAGCATCTTAACTTATAGGATTCCAAAAGTTTTGAATTGAATAGAATTTTAGGTCCCCTAAAGTTCTGAATTGAACTAAACTTATAAGTTTTGAAGTTCTTGATTGAATTGAACTTATAGGATCCGAAGTTCTTAACTGAACTTATATGTATAAATTGAATTAAACTGAACTTATAAGATTTGAACTCCACTTAAATGAGTTTAAATCTAAATGGATAAGGTCTTGGTGGAGAATGGTAAAAAGAAAGAAAGAAAAAAAAAAGAAAAAAAAATACAAGACTAAGGTCTTGTTTGGTAAACAAAATGTTAGGTAAAATTAGTAGACTCCAGCTTAAATAGTAGTTTGACCAATCAATCTACTAATTTTAAGTGTTTTCTGAATGACATATTCAGATAGCATATTGGTGAAATCTACTATTTTAGAATAGCATCATATTGTAATAGCATATTGAGTTTATACATGAAAATGGTAGATTTGTCACATAATCTGCTAATTACCAAACACATTTTCTTAATTATGCTAATTTGATATGAGGGTCAAACCTGCTACTATAATCTGCCAACCGTATTCTGCTAACACAATCTGCTATCATAAATCTACTTCTGTCGTTTGTCAAACAGGGCTTTAAGCCTTTTGTTATTGCACTTAATTTTTATCGACTTGAATTCATTACTCTTCACTTTTAGCAAATAGATCATTTCATTAATAAAAAGTCATACAATATCCACATATTATATCAAATTTGACCGGATACAAATCTATAAAATTCGAATAAGATAAATTCTCAAGCTTCCAAACTTAATAAGGAACACTAAGCTTCCAAACTTAATTTGCTCCGTTGATGCACATCCTTTGCAATATCGATGCTCATTATACAACCTTTTTTACGAGAAAGTCTTCGAATCTTGAACAATTTTAAAGAGGGGTATATTATCTAACCTGATATTAATGTAAATGGTAATCTAACAAGATTTGTAATACCATGTAACAAACCATTATGGTACCAATCTTTCGCATTATTGCAAATAATGACATAACAATTAAAAATCATGTTAAACACCAAAACCCATCAATTTATGGGGACCAAACCTCTTTTAAGAAGAGAAAACACTCCTAACAAGAGAATAATTTTGTTTTCATTTAAACTAATTAAAACTAAATAGTTTTTGTAGCCGTGAAAATCACGGGCGCGTTTAAGATGTGTTATATAAGTTCATGCATAAAACGTGACCTCATGACATTATGTTTTAAATTCTTTTTATGTATACAAGTCATTTAAATTGAAGGATATATTGAAAAAGAAGAGATAACATTTATAAATAACAGAAAAAATAAAAGTGATTTAATGTGGTTGTTACTTGTCCTATAACTTCTTGTAACAATAAAACGAAAAAATTTTTTAAAAAAAAATTGTATTTTCTAATAATATACTCTATAGTATAAAAAAAGATTAGATTTGTGAGAATGAGTAGAAGAGGAACATAATGAGTAGAACTTGATTTAGAGGTTGACTTGACAATTATTAGTAGTAGAGAATTAGCAAAACTAGTAACACGTTATTCGAAATGACACAATCAATAGAGATTTAAGCATATATAATTCAAACATACTTCATAAAATCTAAGCATAGATGCTTCGTCCCCATTCATCCAACATTACAATCAAAACAATACTACTATACTTCGTAATAATTATTACCTTTCCTAATTAATGAGAAAATAATTATATACACAATTCATTAAAAAAACATTTCTCGAAGAAATATTATGAGTATTATAATAAATATTTGATGGAAAACAAAAAATGATATAAAGGCTTGAAAGCATTTAAAGTTGGAACAACGAATTAGAGAATGAACACCTATTTTCAACCAATAACCATGCAAAATATTTACTTAGCATAAGACACTATTGAATGGTCATATTAACATCCTTGCTGCATACTTCAACACATCGACTAAAACATTTGATTTATAACCTGTTTGACAGAATACAAATAGAAGAAACCTGTTACACAGAAAGATTAAAGTGCACGAAAGAGTGAAAGACAATCTAGTATAGTTTACAAAATTTGCCAACTAAAATTCCAAGAGTTAATATTTATAAAATGTAACACCTCACCATTTATTAGAGATTCATACTCTACCATTTGATATTCAACATAAACCATAATAAAAAAACACAAAAAAAAAAAAGGAAAACCCGACAAAAATGAAAGAGTATTCAAGCCATAAGAAAATTGTAAAGAAGATCTATAACCATTATTTTTATGCAATATTGTTGATGATGTGAGTATGTCATTCCCCTACAATTTCAACACAAACACAAAAATAATAACTAAATAAGATTGTAGCTATTAATTCAAAACATAATAAAGATAAAAAAAGTGAAATAATTAATTTAGTTATCTATGTATAATTTACCTACCAACTTTTTGAATAAAAATGAAAATTAGGCTTATCATAATATTTATA
>VHZZ01001827.1:132255-142627 GCA_009801015.1 Silene noctiflora | reverse complement strand
GATCGAGTGACCCATCTATCACTCATCCACTAAGAACCAGACGAGACTCGGCAAGTGTTACGGTCGGTCAACGCTAGTCAAAGGTCCTAGAAGGGTGGGTATTACATTACTGAAGTCCCTGGCTATAGCCTCCCCAGAAGAGCTTTCTGAAAAGCAATATTTGGTTGCTTCCAAGGGTAAAAAAAGAACCAGAGATGATGATGTAGAGACTACTGCACATGTAGAGCGTAGTGCTGAAGAAAGAAAAACAGAAGATGATGTAGAGGCTAGTGCTGCAGAGGGTAAGAAAGAGGCGCCAAAAGAGAGTTCCAAAAATCAGGCTGCTGCAAAGAAGAAGAGTAAACCAGTGTTTCAAAGAAAGGACCATCCTCCGTCCAATATTCTTACTCGGAGAAGGCGAAATGCTGCCAAGAAGTAGGTAACTTTTTAAACACTAGTTTTTTCATTAATCCGGAAACGGTTTTTAGGCCCACTTCTATTTAGTATATGTCATTCATAAAGGAAGCCAAAGAGCCAAGTAAAGGGAAAATGAACATATATAGGCTGAGTAAGATATTGTTAGGGAAAATCAGTCTGAATCATACCATGATCATAGTGTTATACGCCTTGATATGCCAACTCCAGTCCTCTTTCTGTTCCAGGATCTTTCTGTTCCAGGAATATCTTGGAACAAAAATATCCTAGTGTTTGATTATCTTGTTCAGGAAAATCAGCCTGACTCACAACAAGATATTGTTCAGGAAATGTGGAATGTTCAGGACTTTAGGGAAATTGCGGTATCAACGGTTAACGATTGCAGTTTGTACTATGGAGATTCGGAGAGTAAATTACATGGAGTAAGCCGCTACTATAGACTCAAGGAGTAAGCTAGAATCAAGGAGTAAGCTACTTGGGATTAGCTACTATATGTCCCCAAGGTAAGCTTTGTTAGTTTAAAGGGGAGTAGATTACTAGTAAGCCACTGTTGGAGGAGTAAGCTAATTCTTTATGGTGATGATAGCTGCTTGCGGGGATCGGAGGGATTGGCCGAGTCTTCATCTAGTCTAGTTACTCGCAATTTGAAATAAGCACGAAGTTATTTTTTAGAATACATGGCAGTAAGTTATTCCTTGTTCTAAAGTTGGAGTAAGTTTACAAGTAGGAGTATTTTATTTCCGGCAAGTTTTTTTTTTTATTTTTTTATTTTTTTTATTTTTTTTATTTTTTTTTGGTGTAATGTAAGCATTATATAAATATGAATATCGAATATACAATGGGTAACCCGACTCTTATGTTTCTAGTGGTATCTAGTATCAAAACCAGATATCACTTACATTCAGTAGACAACAAAAAACATCAGAAAACAAAGCTATCGGTCATCATCTCCTTTCTCCCCTCACGCTCCTGCATCCTCTAACCTGAATCTCCATTCACACTCCATTAACACTCAAGTTTCTCCTGTGAATCCAAATTCTGTCCTTCTCCTTCAAAGGCAAACTGATTTTCCCTCCTATCCCAGTCTGAATCTCCCCAATAATCCGATTAACAAGCAAATCAATTCTATCCAACTTCCCTTCCATCCTTGCTTGATTCCGTTGATGCCAAATCTGATAAACAGTATTGGTGATTATCATAATCTGGATACCGCGTTGAAGTTTGGATCCTCTCCTCATTCGCCCCCAATCCAAGCACTTACTCTCAGGTATGCTCAAATTCATCCGTTGATTGATGTTACGGATTAATCTGCTACTGAAATCACATTTGCAGAACAAATGATCATGTGTTTCCTCTAATTGTTCACATATGCAGCACTTATCATCATCAGTGACCCCTATCTTATATAACTTAGCTTTCAGATTAAGTGCCTCTTTTGTGATTAACCAGGCCATAAAAGCTTGTTTAGGAATTGACCAATGATCCCTAAGCCAGTCATAGCATCCCGCAGTTGTATAACCTCTTGGCTGACCTTCCCCGTTCCCATTATCATAACCAGTTATGATCTCTTCTTTGACCTTGCAGATTCTCCGCCATGCCCAACTTGAGTTGTTATTTGGCATGTATATCCTCCAATCATTATCCTTTATGTAGACCTGGTTCACCCATTTTACCCACAGGCTATCTTTCTTCTCTGTAATCCACATAACCAGCTTTCCCACTAGTGCTTTGTTCCATATAATCTGATCCTTAATCCCTAATCCTCCTTCATCTTTTGTTTTGCAGATCGTGGACCAAGCAACTAAGGGAACTCTCTTGTATTCAGAACTGCTGTTCCATAGGTAATTCCTACAGATTGCTTCAATTTTCTTAATATTATGAACAATGATGCCCAGTATGAGTGCAAAGTGACTAACACTGATTTGATTAGTACTAGTCTTCCTGCATATGATAGTTTCCTCATACCAAATCCATGTATTCTATTGCAGACTTTTTCTACTAGTATATCACAGTCCTTCTTCCTTAACCTAGTGGTTTGAATAGGCATGCCCAAATATTTGAATGGAAGGGATCCCTTTTTGTAACCTGAAACCTTAAGGATGTCCTCTTGAAGATCTTGAGACACTCCATTAAAGTAGGCACTAGATTTAGGAGCACTAACTTTCAGCCCTGAGGTCTTAGAAAAGGTAGAGAATGCCTTAAGTATTTGCATCATAGAGAAAGCATCTCCCTTGCAAAACATTAATACATCATCTGCAAACATCAGATTAGTCAACTTGAGTTCTTTGCATAGAGGATGGTACTGGAACCCTGGTTTATCAGCTGCATATTTAATTGTCCTTGTCAAGTAGTCCATACAAAGAGTGAAGATAAGGGGAGATAGGGGATCTCCTTGCCTAAGCCCTCTTTTGCCTGGAAAGAATCCAAAGCTCTCACCATTCAGGGACACAGTGAATGATGCTGTAGTAATGCATTCCATTAACATCTCCCTTATCTGACTTGGAAACTTCATAGCAATTAAAATCTGCTCCACAAATTCCCATTCAACAGTATCATAGGCCTTCTGAAGATCTATTTTGAACATGCACCTTGAGATACTGAAGTTCTGTCATACAGTCTAATTAAATCCTGGCATATGAGAACATTTTCCAGGATACTCCTTCCCTTAATGAATGCTCCTTGATTAGAATCTACAATGTCAGGCAGGACCATACCCACTCTAGTGCATAAGACTTTTGAAATGATTTTGTATAGGACATTGCAACACGCTATAGGTCTGAATTGTGTCACTGATTGAGGCCTGTCACATTTGGGGATTAGGGTCAGGTTGGTTGCATTAATCTGCTTCAAGAGTTTCCTGTGGGTGAAGAAATCCTGGATAGCTGTAGTAACCTCATCCCCCACCTGAGCCCAAGCATCCTTAAAAAATTTACTAGTATACCCATCAGGCCCAGGTGACTTGTCATCTGGTATACTATACAAAGCTTGCTTGATCTCTTCTTTTGTCACTGGTCTCAGCATTCTTGTACAATGGTCATCAGTACAAACCTTCCCCTTTTGTATGATAGTATTCCTGACCATTTGAGTAGGTGTACTAGTTCCCAAAAACTCCTGGTAGTACTCAAGGAATGCTGCCTGAATTGACTCAGTTGTAGAACAAATCTGCCCTTTTATCCCCTCTATAGATGTATCGAATAAAACGCAAGTATCCCGTAAGATAGAATCACAATCCTTGTCTTACCTTTATATATGTATGAATTGGTCACTTTTAATTTATCCTTGATATTAGTCTATCTTTAATGTAGTAAGTTATTGGGCTTTTGTTTCGTTTTGACAGATTCTCACTAAAATGACTAGGATGAGGATGATTTGATTCGGTAAGTATTGTGAGTTGAATGTTCGAGCATGGTGCCAAAGTCGTCGTATTTGCTAGTGGAAGGCGCGTTTAAACTCTTTGAAGGCTTTTGATTTTTGGTGCTGGAGTCATGGAACAAACAAGTGAACAACTCCTTATTTTGCTAATGATTTAGTGGTTTCTTGTATTGTTGTATTAGTATTTATGAGCAATGTAGTATATGTAAGAGACTAAGTGGTTTGATAGGTTCATGTATTTTGCCGGTTGATGTATTGACTAAAAGACAATTTGGTATTACATTTGTTAAATGTATACCATTAAATCACCCGATCCATGTATTCGGCTGAATTTTTTTAATATTATGGCTGACAAACAGTTTGCTTTTTCTTCTTCTATATTCTCATCCATTAAATCACCCGATTCATCCGAATCACCCGCGGGTGATGGATGGATCGGGTTCGGGTGAAGACTAATTCGGGTGACGGGTGGGTCGGGTGGACAGGGTGAGCCTCCATCCGATTCGAAACCGATCCGTTGACATCCCTAGTGTTATGTACCTCTTGGACCATTAACTTGAAGTATTCAAGCGTATTGTATCCGTTTTAAATAACGCACGAGTAACTAAATAGTGTTCTGTTTTTTAGGTGACCTTGTACAGATGTAGTTTTTTTTGCATCTGGAAAATGTAACCGGGCCTGGACCAAAGTCAGTTTCAAGCCTGACTTGACGAAATTCAACATGACTCATTCTTGAGGATGATGTGGTTGCCCTAATGAAAAAGAGAGTTGTCGATTTGGCTGGTTGCTTATCAGCATGCCCTGGAAAGAAAGTTCGAGTGAAAAGGAAATTGAGGTCTCGTCATTTCATGATTATGCCCAATTATACCTCAATTCCGCTAATGAGAGCCGAGAAGTGCCACTCCCTAGGTTGGTTCATTCAACCATTTAATCATATACTCGATGTTTTGCTTCTGCCCATTGATGATCCGAATGATAACAGTGTAATATGTTCATCTTTTGAACAGGATTGATAACAACTCCAAGATATCAATCCTAGGTGGCAGATTTCTGTTAGCAGAAGTGAGGGACAGTTTCAGCAGGTATGGATAAGCTTCACACATGTTTTAACCTTGTTTTTCGTCTATACGGAAGTCTTAACTGGATATACTTATGCCACCAACAGGTCAGCTTTGTTAACAACATAAACACGATCCAAGGCGGGACTCATGTTGATTACATCACGGCACAAATCACAAAGTTTATAATTCATATTGTGAAGAAAAAGAATAAGAATGCTAACCTCAAGCCMCATATTGTGAAGAATCATTTGTGGATTTTCGTCAATGCCCTCATTGACAACCCTGCTTTTGATTCTCAAACCAAGGAAACATTAACCACCCGGGCAAATAGTTTCGGAACTACTTGTGATCTCTCAGACAAGTTCCTAAAAAAAGGTTTGCTGCCTTATATCATATAATACTACTACCTGTCACGGGGTTGAGTTTTCAGTTTTGATTTCCCATTCGTGCGAGTAACTGAATATGTTTAATTATTCCGTTTTTCAGTGGTGGATAGTTCTGGAGTGGTGGAAAGCCTACTGTCATGGGCAGAATTTAAGCAGAACAAGGATCTGAAGAAAACTTATGGAGCAAAGACTCGAAAGATTTTTGGTATCCCAAAGCTTGAAGATGCTAATGAAGCTGGTGGCAGCAGATCCCATGATTGTACCTTGATTTTGACAGAAGGAGACTCGGCTAAAGCTCTTGCAGTAAGTCACTAGGCCTAAATTTGAGCCACAGTTGCTTTATAATTTACCCCTCTTCTGTAAATTTACTGTGTTATAAATGATTTCTAGATGGCTGGGCTCTCAGTCGTTGGTAGAAATTTTTTCGGTGTGTTCCCTCTGAGAGGTAAACTGCTGAACGTGAGGGAAGCTAGTGCTAAGCAGATCTCCGAAAATGCTGAGATTAACAATATAAAAAAGATTTTGGGTCTGAAGCAGGGAGAATCTTATGATAAAGAGAGCAGTGTCAAGCAGTTGCGTTATGGTCATCTTATGATAATGGCTGATCAGGTTCGGTGACTGTCAATTTTTGCTTTTCATCAGTGATTCGTTTATATCCTATTTTATTTGTACAGCTTTGAATATGAATCGTCTTCCTTTGTGTTCTATTGAGTGTGATTTATTAGTTCTTTTTGCTTTGTGAAGGATCATGATGGCTCACATATCAAAGGGCTTCTTATAAACTTCATACACACATTCTGGCCTTCGTTGCTTAGGAAATCATCATTTATGCTTGAGTTTGTTACGCATATAGTGAAGGTTCGTTTGCCTTTAATTTGTGATACCTACATTGGTGTTATCGATGGTTGCAGTTTTTCTGATTGTCTCACATAGCCGTGCATATGAGAACAACCTAAATCTGCATGTATTCCTCATTTATATATAGTGTTAACGGCACGGTCTGACATGTGACATATGAGACTGTGAGTTAGTTTAAGCGGTAAAGTCATTGACAGGTGAGACTAATGACTTAGGTTCAGAGCACGACGGAGGTTCGTTTCTTGGTCCTTTTCACACTGAGAAAAATAGATCGTCTCTTGTAAATTCGTGTAGATTTTTGATATTTCATTTTGCCAACGCTTACTTTTAATAAATTTTATCCCCCAGTCACTTTTATTACTATTAGGGTTTAATTTCTGCCAATACTAGATTTGCACCCCATTATGTGTGCTGTATTATGGATTTCACACATCATTGACTATTCCCGAGTTTTATGGGCTGTCATCTCAGAAGAAGGAGCTGTTTATATTGAGAGGTATTCTCACACGAAAGAGAGAAGTTCAGCAGACCAAATAGCTCTTGCAAACTCTGGCTATATGACACTCCTACCTGGATATTTGACATAGGCTCTGGACTGTAAGTTGTAAGTTGTTGACAAGAACATTGGCTGCTGATCTGCTTTGTTTCTGCTGCATGATGCATCACATTTGAGTCTCCAATCTTGTCGTGCAACTAATGTTATGTTTTAATCCATGTTCTTTTTCCTTATGAAGATATCGTATTACTAAAGGCGTCAACCTTCCCTTCTTGGTATTGCCTACAATCAAGGAATTGAGGAGAGTACAGTCTGATATATGTCTTGGGATGGGCTTATATGTTCCGCTTGTCTGTATTATAAGGTCAAAAGCGTGTTTGGTGTGGATGTTTGCTCTTGGAGTTGTGATAAAAATCCTTGTACCTAAGCAAACTGCAAAAACAAGCTATAGGTCCAAATTGTGGAAATAGTTGTTAGTGATGAAATTGGATAAGGTAAAGTGATGATATGGATGTTGTGAATAAGAGAATTGTGGATGGAAATTAGTAATGATAGTGGATGTATTAGCAACATAGAGTATGTAAATTTGAGGATATAATGACATAGTACGGTCGTGACTTTTGATGAATGAATGGATGTATTAGCAACATATAATGACATAGTACGGTCGTTGACTTTTGATGAATGAATGGATGTATTAGCAGAGTATGTAAATTTGAGGATATGACATAGTACGATTGTTGACTTTTGAGGAATGAATCTTTTGTGATTAAGCGGTGACATTGGTGATCTTAGGTAAAAGTTATCTTGGAAATTAAGATGATGAGAAAGTTTATGGATTATGAGTGATGTGTCTAATTACGATTGAGTTTTGTTGATGGTTTGGACTTATGGATAGCAAATGAGGTTGAAATGCATTTTGACGGAATTGTTTTAGGTTTTGAGTGAATTCATGAGAAGTGGCCTGATTATGGGTAAGTCGAGTTCTAGTAATTGAGATATATATAATTGTGGATTTAGTATTGTTGATCGTGGTTATAGTGTTAATAGAGTGATGAGGTTGTATTTCCCCGAAAAATGATGAGCAATTAGATCATCTTCACAAGAAAGTGTAATGTTTTGTGGGTCATGAGATGAGCGTGTCATGCTTGTATTGGTAGTATGCCTTGAGTGTTTTAGTTGTGTGACAATGTTGGATATAGCCCAGGTTTGTTGGTACATGGTTAATTTTCTATCTTTCCATGTTTGTTTTAATTGTTTTGATTTTGTCACCCTACCAGTTGAGTAACCAGAGATACCTGAGCATAGAGTGGTGTATGAGCCCAAAAGAGTGTCTTCTCACCTTAGCCTTAACGGATGTGTGAATTGGACATAGTCACAAAGTTGATGATTTGGGGATATTAGGACAATAGTTGGCCCATGTGATATATTAGGTTTGGTGAATTGACCATGAGGAATAATTTATAATGATGAGTAGAGTACAATAAGAGTTTGGATCCTTAGCGGTTATATGGATTAATGGATGAACGTGATTTGAGGACATGAGAGGTTGACCTTGAGCATAGTCTCAATTTTTTTGGAAGTTTGTTTTAGAGTTTTCCTGATCTTGTTGACTAATCGGGTTTTAATTTTGATGTGATTATTAATGCCATGTATTGTCATATGTGTGATCCATGTTTTTAATGTGTTGTTTTGTTAATATGTATGAGTACCAATGATCACTGCAACTTGGTCAATCTTTGGGACGGAGGTGGCAGTAGGGTCACGAGGGCAGTTATCCCCCCCCCCTCCCCCCTTTCCTTTTCCTTCTAATTTTACTTCATTTCATTTGAATGAAATGAATTGTAACACTTGTGTTGTACGTAGGTGGCTACATCGAGGCACGTTGACTTATGGCGAGTTATCAACTCTCTAAGGGTCTTGGTTGAGGTGGAGGCTAAGGTAAGTGTGTGGAGGACGAGTGAAAATGGATGATCTTGTTTTTCGTGCACAGCTACTGCTTATGAAACGTGGAGGACGAGTGATTTATGGAGGAAAGCTTGGACTTCACTCACACACCATGGTAAAATACTTTCAGGTGATATTTCCTTCCAAATTTTAAGCTGTTCAATACTTTCCTTGAT
This sequence comes from Silene noctiflora, assembly GCA_009801015.1. Taxonomy (NCBI): domain Eukaryota; kingdom Viridiplantae; phylum Streptophyta; class Magnoliopsida; order Caryophyllales; family Caryophyllaceae; genus Silene; species Silene noctiflora. Next base: position 133,917 of record VHZZ01001827.1, on the reverse strand, counting down.
GCAATTTTCGAGCTATTTTGAAATGGTCTCTTTATTGATCAAGTCATCCGACACTAAATCATTTCGAGACTAAGGCTCTTCTGTTGTCTTAAAAAGGTCTCCTTGTTTTCCGTCATATGGAAATAACATAAGGTAAGGGCGTAAGGCTCCTACAATGTGAGCAATATGCTGAAATTTTTGGTCTGACTTTGGGACTCTCAGGGAATGGTCTGACTTTGGGATTCTCAGGGAATTAATGGAGTTCATAACCCCTACTACGTTCAACCCTTAATAAAGCACCACAACCCTTACTAAGTACATAACCCCTACTAAGTTTCATGAATATTGTTGAATAATTTGTTGTGATAAGGGTGAGAATCTCGGATGCTCTAATGATTGTGGGGCACCTGATCCGGATCAGTTAGTAGTGTCCGAGGTACTGCGCTGCAACAATAGTCTTTTCAGTTCAGTTTTTAGCCTGAGGAAGGACGTAATGGATTACGTCTTTAGACCATTTAGGCCATCTATGACTCCAATATTACCCGGAAAACTATGGTTTAACGTATAGACACAACTAGCATATTTGTTCTGATGTAGAATTTGCTCAATAGAACTCTCCCTGTCTGTGAATATGCGTTGATTCCTTTCTTTCCAAATGTAGTAAACAGCCCCAGTTAAGCAGCTAACAGACCAGGCAGTTTTCCAATGTTTGCGTCGTCCTCTACTGCTGCACCAAATCTCTACATAATTCAACCCCAATTTTAAAATTTTCACAAGTGTTTTAATTAAAAACATTTTACATTAGTATTGAAATTTTTATTAAATACTAAAAATTATTAATGGCAACTTTACAAATCTCTATATAATTTATTAATCATTGAAGAACACTTTTACGTATGTATTTAGTAAATTGCTTGTAGCTTATATAGTATTCATACATATATAATAAATTGTCTATATACTATAATTTAAAAAAAAAAAAATCAATTCTCAATATTATTATAAAATTTATAAATTATAAAACATAATATTTTATATTTGATAAATTGTATTAAGTGATATAAATATAAGAATTTGGTGAAAATTAAGAAAATGGGTTGAATTTCACTTTTGGTGAAACTTAAGGTGCTTGATTCTCCAAATGAAACTTTTAATTTGAAAATAAAAAATTTTCAATTGGAAAAAGATGAAGTCTTAAACTTTATAGGCGTTTAAATGGGCTCAATGGGCTTTTTTAAACACCCCAGCAAATGGAAGAGAAAACTAAAAGCACAGCCACCATAGCCATAATCCAAACAACCTATCGAATTTGCCGTCACATTGTCCTTCGTCCATCCTGTCTCGTTATTAACACTACCAACACTACCAATGAACTTACATAACCTGTTTCCATTTGACCTCTCTTATTTTATCCATTTGCCACGAGTTTTGCTCCTTTTGAATCACCGATAACATTCTCCGAAATTTGTACTTTCCCATTGCCCGCTTAGCCGCGTAACTATTATTTGTACTTCTTTTTAATTTTTTTTCTCAAAAAAAAAAATATAACGAGAAAAAAAAAACAACTAATGAGATACAACTAGTTTCCGATCACTACAAAATAAACACGGGAAACTGACGGAAAAAATCCGTCAGTAACAGCCAAAATCCGTCAGGAATTGGCTTTCCTGACGGAATTTCCGT
>VHZZ01001826.1:67065-79831 GCA_009801015.1 Silene noctiflora | reverse complement strand
TTTTAGCTTCTAATACTATAAACATATATTCTTCCACTTTAATTTAATATATTTTATCCATAGTGTGTAAATATTTAAATTCGGTTTAATTTATCATCTTTATTTGTTAAGTTCTCTAACATCCCGATCTAAAAAACCGTGCATTTATGCAAGGGATTTACACTAGTTAATTTAGTATGAAGTTATGGCCTTATAAAGGATTTAATTCTAACATTATAGGATTTGAACTGATCTGAACTTATAGGATCTTAACTGAACTGAACTTATACGATCTGAACTAAATTGAACTTACTGAACTGAACTTATAGGATCTGAACTGAACTTAAATTAAGTGACTTTAAGTCCAAAAGAACAGGACGTTAGTCCCCTCTTAGTTTCGTTATTGATGATAATACGAAGAGTGATTAAGAGAAATGATAATTAATAATTCAGGAACTAATGAATTAAGTCTCATATTACCAAGCAACTTTATTTGGAGTCGAGTTTAGGACAAATTATTGTTTTGAGTGTTACCAGGAAGATTCCATGATCAAATAATTGATGTTCATTGTGTTTGGTGGACTACCATTTGTATCTAGATTCTAGAATGTCAATTTTTCGGCCATGTTACTATGATTTTTCACATCATGTAGGCCTGATCTTTTGGATTTAAAGTTACCTCTTTAAATTTTGTTCAATTTCTATAATTTCGGTTCAGTTCTTATAAGTTCAGTTCAGCTCTTATAAGTTCAGTTCGTATAAGTTCAGTTCAGTTCGTATAAGTTCAATTCAGCTCATAAAAGTTCAGTTTAGACAAGTTCATACAACTTATATTAACTATAAATTCATAACCGTTTTCTATTATTGACAATTTTTTTTTTTAAAAAAAGGTTTTCATTTAAATCAATGCAAAAAAAATCCTATATTAAAATATCCTATACAAATTATTCTTAAAAGAAAACGGCCCTTATAATTTGTTTATGTTAAACTGCCTACTCGTTAATTATTCACAAGTTCACATATCTCATTAATATTTTTACCCTTATTTCACCTATACCTCCCTCGTTAATTTCAACAGATTCATGCATATTTGAAACGAAACGTAAGGAAGCTAGGTAGAAGATAGGAAATAACATAATAATAAAAAACATTTGGCGAGACAATGAATTTGATTATGTCAGTGAAAATGAAGATGAAAGTGACGAGGAGGATGATAATATGGAAATAGATGGTTAGAAAAAAATATAATATGTAATATATTTTTTTATTGTAATGGATTGTAGTATTTCTAAAAATAAATTATATAAAGCGCAAAATTTTTATAAGTTCAGTTCGACTACCACAGCATTCCACAACATTATGTGGCAGTAATTGCAGCTATTTCAGTGATGTTATCATGTCCTGCAGGCTGCAACTGGTGCTTGAGTGATATGATCCATTGCAAATGTCCCACATTGGTCATGAAAGAGACTTGTATGGAGTTTATATAGAATGGGCTCTACCACCCTTTGAGCTAGCTTTTGGGTGGGTTCTCCCAATATATGTAACAACTAACAATGGTATCAGAGCTAACCATCACCCTTTTGCGTCCTCGTGACATGAGGGAATTTATTAATAACTACTTAGACACGCATTCCACATTTGAAAATGCATGTGTTTCAAATACTTTGGACGGCATTGACACTTAGGGTGGGGGAGTGAAATGAGGGGATTTAATTTCTCTCCTATTGAACAAACCATAATCTTTCCATGAATGGCAAGATTTGGAAGGAAAACTTTGTTTAGCCTCTCATCTCCCTCCTTCCTCCCCTTCCATTTCCATTATCCATAAGTATAATCCATCCATTCCCCCATCACCCCCCTTCCATTTCCCTCTCATCATTTTTGTTATCTAAACAACCACAATTCACTCCACCTCCCCTCACTCCCCCTCCCCTCCCCTTCCCTCCTAAAACTGTATCCAAACAGACCCTTAGACACGCATTCGACATTTGAAAATGCATCGGTTTCAAATACTTTGGACCCAACGTGTGTAACATGTTGGAAGTATGTGCTTCAAAAGAAGCTTTTTTGGAGTATTATAGTTTATAAGTGATCACTTGTGTTTCGCTACTAGATGTGTAGTAGTGAAGGGGTTATACCCTTTTGGAAATGAAATCACTTATTCTCTATATATATATTTTTTTGCACAATTTTCAAGTATGATAGTTCAGTCTTCTATACTGACTACTGCGGTTTTCCCATACGGATTACTCAGTTTTCTAAACTGAGTGTTGCTTCTCCATGCTAATTGTGCAATCTTCCAAAAAAAACAAATTACAAGACCATATTTAATACGCCTCTAGATTCCTCCTTCTATACCTATAAATACTACCTATTTTGTCATTCCAAAACACACAACAATTATTCACTCTTCTATTCCTCTCTAAATATTTAACTCTTATTCCAAACTGATATTTGGCAATGTTTTGCAAGTAGTTCTCATTCGGAGTCTTTGTCGTAACTCAGACGTCGTGTAACCCGGGGTTGGTTGTCAAGAGGCCGCGTGTATCGAGCGGGGCAAATTCAACTTTAGGGCAGTGATTTATCACGCCACGAGTAGTCGTTTTTTCTATCCATCTCTTATCCAGATAAGCTCTAACCTTTGTATTTTACATATATATACTTGTAATATTTACAACAATATTTTTACCATTATATTATTTCTATGTTTGATTGATTCATTTGTGATATATATTGCTCTTTCTATTAGTATTCGATATCTGACTTCTATTATAACATAGTTGATATTATCAACGATCGACTCTGGAGTAGTCTAAGTGTAGTCATTCTATTTAGGCTTCGGAGAGTGCTGAATATTGAGAATCTTTAATTATGTGTTTGCTAAGGAGATTGAAAACCTTTATTAAGTAGAAGTGATTCGATATCAGATTAATTTTCTCATCTTTGTTTCCTTCTAAATCTTGAGACTACCAAGATGAACAAAAATGTTTATTCCTGTAAGTCTCTAATATTTGTTTTCTTCTACGTTCTCTTGTTGTCCCATCGAACTTCGGTACCTAACTATCTACTGTGGAGATCTTCTTCGGTTTAACTTGGATGGATATGGCGTTGCGTGGAACTTAAAAGTGTTGACTGGATTTTAGATTCTCCAACAAGAATTAAGGCTAGCTTTTCTGTATTGCTTTTTGAGGGCTTGGAACATGTGCTAATGATTTTACGAATATCTATGTTAAAGTTACCGAAAATATTTATATGAAAAATTTTGGGTCCGGGAAGAGGGAAGCTAGGAAGTCGACAGTGCCAAATGTAGTTAAGAAATTTTGAATGAGCTGACATGTATTACGTTACATTCCCTGGCTAATGTTGCTGATTGCAGGGTTTCCTCTCGAGTCGTTACTTACAAGACCTGCTGCGGTTTTGTTTTTGATATAAGGGTATGAATAAGATAGCTTTGTACTGAGTAGAAACTACAGTATTTGTGCTTTTCTTTCATGAATCAACCTTTTAGTACATTGACAGCAGAGGAGAGGAATGACAGTGGCCCTTACTGTCATCTGTCGACTGTCGGTTTGGTTTATCTACTCTCGCTAAGTCACTAATCACTACTCTTTATCATACACTAATTTTGAAGCAATTTAACTCATCAACATGATACAATCCCTGCTACTGCTACCGCTATGGCGCTACGGCAATTTATATAAAGGGTGCTTCAGTCATTTCTGAGGAATCACATGTGGTGGAGTATCTGTCTGCTGAACTGGATATGTAGCCATGTAGGAGAATCAGAAGAGTTGCAGCTATTCTATTACCTCTTCAAAGTGACGGATTTTGTCCGTCACACATGAAAATTTGTGTTATATTACTTTGTCTAATCCGAAAGAGATGTTGTAGTTGATACTAGAAATTGATTACAATCTTATTTGAAAACACAATTCCAAACTAATTTCACATTGATTACAATTTAATCTTGACCTAATACATAGGAGGCTCAGGCCTAATAGAGCATATCTTAAGAGGAACATCCTCAATTGATAGCTTATCAGAAGGATAAGGACACGGAACAAGTTTTCCTGGTTGCTTATCAGGCAACTTATCACATGCTTGAGGTTTAATTCCACTACTTATCCCTTCAATGTTACTACAATTCCATTGAACTTTCTTATGTTCCTCAGCTAACTCAATTGATACATTTGATAAACATATACCAGTAAACTTATCGTTGTCGAGACCGACCAAATCACCCGCCATACTAACGTTCTCCGCTTTAACGTTTTGATAGTTGATCCCGCTTATGATGGGCAGAGCTTTCGGATCCCACCCTTGGTCTGGGTGGGATCCGTAGTTGCCGGACATCCAGAAGACATATTTCATTGTTTTAAGAGTCATGCCTTTTACGAAAATGTTCTTAACATAGGCACCACGGCCTATGGCGGTCTTGATTCGGACACCTGACTCGGTGTTGATGGCTGTTATGTCCTCTGCTCGTAGGTCTTCGATGCCTCCTGACATTTCACTGCCTAATGCGATTGTGGCGCTGTAGGGTGAGATGCAAGTCAGTCTCTTTATGGTTACGTGCTTTGTTGGAATTCCGACTTTGATACCGTATTGGTCCCAGCCACTTTTTACTGCAATGCAATCGTCTCCTGAGACTATGTAGTTGTCCATGATTCGAACGTTTGTGCATGAGTCGGGGTTGATTCCGTCTGTGTTCGGAGATTTGATGGGTGCTAAGATGGTTAAATTTTGGACTATGACATTGCTGCAATGACAAAAGAATGCGACACAATTAACAATCGATCAGCAAGTTTTGGTTTGAATTATCTACAGTAAGCTTTAAGTGTTTCATAAGTCGATTTTACACAGAAATTGAAATCACAAAGCCTTAGTACGAAAAGTATGTAGTCCGTATTTGGGATAAGCTGGCATGATTGAGAGTGTAGTAACTTGCCTGGAGTAAATAGGATGAACATTCCAAGAGGGTGAATTAAGCAAAGTCAGGTTAAAAATCTGAACTTGATCAGAGTACATAATCTCGATTAGGTAAGGTCGGGTTAAAACGAGTTGTTTTGCCTTGAACTTGTCCCACCAGTATTGTCCTTGTCCGTCAATGGTAGCATTTCCTCCTGTAAATGAATTCGTATAAGATCATTGTACGACATACAACAACCTTGTAGAAGTAATAGCTTTTACACCTCGTTCATTGTCATTAAATAAGGTGCATAAGCTATTATGAGTCGTTCAGTCATTGTACGACTTATTTCCTACATGAGACCGAGTATATAACCTATGTTGGAGAAATTACCGGTAATGACAACATCAGTGAGATTGGTGCCGAATATTAGGCTAGAGTATCTCCCATCCGTCACATCCCTGCCCTTACCATAGGAAGGTAAAGGGGGTAAAACAGGCCATTCCGATTCATCCTGTTACACCATTTACAGCTTAATAAACAGACCGATTCAAAAGCGATTCTAACACAAGTAAGAAAGGCTTCTACGCTATGAACTCTATTATTTTCGCTACTTTTCCTGGTATTATAACTTTATCCATGCATCATTTGTTGTACACTAGAGCTTATACTTGCCACGACGCAATCTCCGATTCAATTGTTAAAATGTTTTCTAAAGTCCGTCTCTATTATCCCAACTTAATTATCCCTTTCCGAGTTTAGTAGTTAACCAAATTCAAAAGCGACTAAGGTTTAATTACCTGAGAGGCGAGGAGAACAGCGTCTTTGTGAAGGTAAAGAGTGAAATGACTAGTTAGATTGAAGCTACCCGTTAACCACCTCCCGGGTGGAACAATAAGTTCAGCACCACCCTGTGACGCGTACTTGCTAAGTTCCGCAATGGCAGACCTAAAAGCTTTGGTGTTGGACGTCTTTCCATCGCCAACTCCTCCGAAATCTGTCAAAAATGCACCATGTTTCCTGCACCCTGAAGGAAGTCCATCCTCCAAAACTCTGCCCTGTACTAAGTTGATGCTTAACAGTCCTAGAATTGTTGCTAATGCTAATACCAGACCGTGAACCTGTTACAGTCCAAAACATCGCGATTACTGCTTAAGCCGTATGTGTAATTACTCATACGGAGTAACTTTTATATGTGACGGTTTCACACTAAAATAATTTGCTTATAGTATTTTCATTTTGCAATATTTACTATTTTGCTTTATATATAATTTGTATATGAGACACATCTCTCCAATATTAAGCGATTTTAAAGACGACCAACTGAAGAGGTGACAGAGGATTTACGCTATTAATTTTGGGTTGTACAAAACAAAATTCTGTTTGAAATTAAAATGATCAAACTTTAACGTAAATTATAGAATAATATCGTTTCAAAATGTGAGATTATATTTTTGTGGGACACCCGAAGATTGGTACACCCGTGGAATAATTCGGATTTCAATTAGCTAATATTAGTAAGTAAATGCCTAGAAAAATAGAAATTGTAAATTTTCTTGTTCTCTTGATTAGAGTATCTCCTACCGATATTTGAGTCAAAATCTCTGATCATAAGTGTAAGAAATGAAAGCCCTTAACATTCATATCGACTAGCTTTGAAAGGTCGAAGATTAGAAGTTATGATAAAGAATTATGAAAAAGAGGGAGGATTATAGACTTACATTGTATACTGTAGCCATTGTTGAAGAAGAAAACAATTGTACTCAAATGTAGTATACGTAATACGATGGAGAGAAACCGTGAAAACGTGGGATTTTATAGATAGGTGAAATAAAAAAGACAATAAAAGTTTATGGAATTAAAGAATTTGATAGTTAGAGAAATAAATATTTAAAGTAATTTCATTTATTTTTATGGAAAGCTATTAAAAAGTATGGCTACATTTCGTAACGTTACAGAATTGTTTATGCAAAGAATGGGATCATAAAAGACCTAATAATCTAATATAGCCTTATATAGGTAACGTTTGCTTTGCATGGTTCTAATTATCATTCCAAACATGATTTTTTAAAACTTATTTTTTTTGTGAGTACAAAAAAAAAAACGAATTTTCTTCATTTGTACCCTCGAGATATTGACTTTTATCAACTTGAACTAACCTTAACCCTTATCATCATCAACCACCGCACCACCTCCCCCAGAAATTGAACACCAAAGTTCATGGGTACAAATGAAAATTTCAAAACATCAAATACAATTAGTGTGACTCTATATCATCACTTAACGGAAGAACTAACCGAATTTAACTTTTGGTCATAATTGGGAGGGGTTAACAAAGTTTAGGGGTACAGATGAGAATTTTGAAAAGGTAAGGGTACAAGTGAGAAAAGCTAATAATTCAAAGGTACAAATGAGAAAATCCCAAATAAAAAAAAAAGATACACGATTAGATACTATAAATATAAATTATAATCGATTTAGATAGTGTTACGGGAAGGTGTTGTTTATTTTCTACCCTATTTTGTAGATACACGAGATACGTATTTATAATATTTTTCTATATTATATAATGAGCTCGAATAGCACTCGAAATCTTGAAATACTTCCCTTATGATTAGCATTTCCTAAACTCGAATGCTATAGATGTTCATATATATGTCTAATAATTTGTGATAGCCGATGATAGTAAACAGTCTAAATATTCTTATACTTGCAAGTCTTCTTACATAAAAGAATTGTTATAAATATGTAAAAATCAAAGGAGTTCTTAGGATAACAAATTCAAACTATAATATGATATTGTTTATTTATTTATTTTAGCAATCGTCAAGAAAGTTTCTTATACAGGTGGCATTTGACTCATATGGCCAAATGCACTTATTACAGTAATAACATAAACTAAGACGACAAAATAACTATATCGGCGAACAACACTGTGTTGATGGCGTACGGCTAGCTGCACACAGAAAACTTCTTGAACATTCCCTTCAATCTTGAAGAGACAAAAGGAGCTGGCCAAAAGATCGAGCCTATATTTACTCATCTTACTTGACAAAGCTTCGGTTAAATATCTGCAACAAAACACAAAATTGTGTCTCGGAGATTCATCTCCTTGGCTATGAAACACAACATCAAGAGACCAACAAGACCCTTGAACCATCGAGAGCCCGCAAAGTGCACTTACGCCACTAGAACGTAGAAAGGAAAGGTGGAAGGCAAACCAAGATCTGCCTCCAGAGGAGAGAAAACTCCTACACTTTGGAAAACAACCCCCGCGGACAAGAAACTCGTAGCCATGAAAAGCGAGTAAGCAGATAGCTAACGAAAAAGAAGTCAACGCGCACAGTCCTCTAACCAAAACAATCTCAAAAGGCCAGAGAGAGATGAGCACAACACAAACCGGATGCAAAGTTATAGTCATCCTTATCAACCTCTTAATAATCAGACGCACTACCACTCCAATGTTTAAGATATAGGACACCCTTAACCAAAAGGAGGTTATTAGCTGACGAACTATCACCCCCATGTCTAAGAGACATAACACCCTTAACTAATAGAAGGTACTTATTAATATAAACAGGACAAGACAAAAGTAAAGAGCAGTTGTCATTAAGAAAAAAACGGGTACCACCACAACCAATCCTATCAACACCACCATCCACCCCAAAACAATCTCAACCCACACCAAAGCAAGACCAATGTAAAACACCAACACCGGGAAAACCACAGCCAAATATCAAGAAGACTCCCACTCCAGAGACCACCACCACTCCTAGCAAACAACTCATACACCATAACCTCCCCCCCCCCCCCCCCCCCCCCCCCCCCCCAGCAAACAAACAAACAAACAATTCTAAGTTCTAACCATTATTGAAAAATTTCAACCTTTTTCGTTTCCTTCTTTTTTTCTTTTACTACGGATAGTATCATGCTTGTCACTGACCATTAAGATGGTTTATTTACAAACTAAAAAAGTCGAAATTATTATGGAATAAAAACTTGGGAGCACATAAAAGCAAGGAAAGCTTGCTTACCAATTTGCCTTTACCTACTTGATGAGGCACTGGAAAATCAGGGGTATAAGTGTCCACAAACAAACAAATCCAGTGTCTTGGTTAATAAAGGCCGTTTATTTATGTCAAGCCACAAACATTGTTAAAAAATATGGTTCTATGATTAGCCGTGTCCTTGTTATTTGTATAGAATTGAGTGCAACAGAATTATTACACCCGGATAAATGGTTCGTAAATAAAATATCAAAACAAGACTATGGTCTTACGAGTCTAGTTAAAGCATTAGTAACTGAGAAGCGTCCATACTGATCAAACATAGTCAAGTTCAAGCCTTTCAAATGGATTTTTCCATTTAATTCAAGGTAGTCGAGACCCTTTTTAATATACCTTGCTCAGCGAACATTAAGAAGATGGCTTCCACCGGGGTGTAAAGTACTGCAAACAGAGTAATATGACCAACAATAATACATTGTATGCAAATAGAGTGAATGTAAATGGAGAATTTGAGTTGCTTAAGACGGAGAAAGAAGAGATTACAACGAAACACTTCAATCAATACGATGATGCATCCCCAATCTAAAAACTAGAAATATTCAACAATGCTTTCCAAACAACAAGAGAAGAAGTCTCATGATTAATCAATAGGTTCTTCACAATACAAAATAGTTATTAAGACAAAAAAAAAACAAATACTACATTTTCAGAATGCTGTTGAACAAGGTATGAACTGCAACAAGAGAAACGAGAGATCAACTCCTGGTCTGGATTGTAAGTACTGGAAGACGGAGCAAGTAGAAAAATCGTACGAAACGGTCTGGTCTTCCACACCATGAAACCATCCCTCTAAACGGTGTGGCCATACCAAATGGCAGTTAACAGATAACAACTCATTCAGCCAGGCATTTATCGTCTCCAACCCCTGCATCCACTACTGCTATAATCAAACTAATTCAAGCGATATTCAACTCCTTAGTCCATTTAATTTAAAATTGAATTTCTGAGTTCATAACTAAAAATATTTATCAATTGGAAAAATATCAATAAGTAGAAAGTGAAATTAGGATGATCAGACTGACGTGCAATTATAATCAACAAAGCAAATGCTCTTCATTAGTAATCGAAAATTGTGTCATCATATCATCCCAACACAAATTCATGGATAATTCCAAGCCAAAAATCATCGTCAACAAGTAAAAAAGAGAGGTTTCAGACATCCAAGGAAGGATAAAAGCAGCACAAGCTCTCAACCCTGCGCAGGGGAAAGCTCTCAGGCGGCAACTGCGAATGTAATTGAGAAACAAGCCTTCAATTTATCATCATCAACCTCTCATTCAAACAAAACGAATTAATGGAATACAAAAATAAGTCTCAGACATCCAAGGAAGGATAAAAACAGCATAAGCTCTCAACCCTGCGCAGGGGAAAGCTCTTAGGCGGCAACTGCGAATGTTGTTGAGAAACAAGCCTTCAAATTTATCATCATCGACTTCTATAAATACAACCTACATATCACACAAAACTAACTATTTTTAAAACTAAATTTGAAATAAAGCCTCAGGAAGAGAGTCAAAATCTTCAGAATTGATCAGACGGTAATTCCAACTTTGATTTTAATTTCATCATCGGCTTTAAAAATAATAAAATAAAATAAAAAATATATGTGGCGTTTCCAGGATTAATTGACACGAAATTAAAGTCATTAATCAGGATATACCACACTAGCCAATATATTAATTTAGCGACCCAAGCCATTATACCAAAAGAAACTGAATTATCTCCCAGAATTGGTAATGGGCGCAAAGTACAGTCATAAAAAAATATAAAAGGTAAACAAATAAACAAGACAAAAATAGTATTAATTAATATTATGCTCAGTGGAAGGAGAAGTCGTTTTAACAAAGCTCACGGCAAAACCCATAAGGATTTTGTCCACTGCCTATTAACACCATTGGTGCTTTATCACATCATTGCATAAAAAACATTAAATTTAAACAAAAAAAATTAAAAAATTGATTAAAATTAATAAGAAAATTAAACAGGGCTTCAGTGTGTGTAACAATCAGATCATTAGTCATAAGACTTCACTGAAATCCGCTAAGATAAAAATGTTATCATCATTAGACCTTCAAAATTGTAAGAATAAATAAAATAATTTCTATCGCAATCATTTGTTTACCTTTGATTAAAATAAAATCGCAATATTCAAAACATAAAGGATTGAGAGTATTTGTGCTCAGACAGCCAAGGGTTTGTCTTCAAACAAAAAGATCAGAAACTCTAGTCCACAAATGTATCATCACCGCACAAAATAATAATTTTTCAACTAAAAAACAATTACAGTAAATAAGAAGAAAAAAAAAAAACAAAATATTGAGAATTAAAAGACGATTGAAAAACTTGTGTTTGGGATTTGAGGGGGAGAGATGGAGGAATTATTAAGCGGCGAAGATGTGATGGGTTAATGGAAGAGGGAAGGGTTTAAGTAGGTGGGTTATGTGTAGAATTTTAGGGTTTTTAGGGTTATTGATTGAGAAGGGAGTGTTGAGAATTGCGGCTCAATCTGGGCTTTGTGTGTGGGTTGCTGGACTTTTGTGATGCATATCATAACTTCGTAAGGAAGTAAATAAGTTTCTACATATTGGGCTCCTATGGAACCTAGTTTATGGCAAACCTCGTTTTTATATAGGATCGGTTGACGGTCGTGAACTTATAATAAAACGAGTTTAATAAGAAATAAGTATGTTGATTATTATATTATACGTATACAACTACTTGTCTATAAGACTGTTTTAAAATAATGACGGACCCTATAGATGAAATAGGCTTAATAAACAAAAGTTATATAGTCGGGAAAAAATAGAAAAAAAACATAATAATAATAATAATAATAATAATAATAATAATAATAAATTTGTTGATCGGGGATGGTCCATAAGGGTAAAAGAGGTTGTTTATGAAAAGACTTGGGTTAGTATACATGGAAGCACGTTTTTTGAGCATTGGTTATGTGGTCACATCTTTCTGTTGATGGTAATTACGTGAATTAGAGAATGTGAAATGCAATGAATGTGAGTTTAACCTTGGGTGGGAGATATCCGTTATCAAGTGGTAACATACGTGATTAGGATTGGCGGGTTAGATTTGATTACAGGTCTAAGATATGTGTAAGTGATTGTGTGAGGTTCTGGTCTCATAAGTAGTATGGTATGACATTCATAAAGTCCTTATCCTGTTATTTCGTGTAATATGTTGTGTATATTGGTCCAATAGGACGATGCTCAGAAAGGGTAATGCGTGGTTGGATGTCGTGAGGTGATCGTTGTGTCGCTGTTTATTGGTAATGTGGTTGTTGTGTTCCGGGTTGCGATCCGGATACGGTACTCCGTGTTGCGATGCGGGTACTTTCGTGTTGCGCTGCGGCGGTTGGTGACAGTGTTGCGATGCCGTCATCGGTTGTGGTGGAGTAGGCGGGATACTTGTGAGACGAACTTTTGAAATAATTTGTCAGTCTAGTATGGGCATATTGATTGTTGTCTTACTTAGTGTTGTTTTCTGTGTTTTTCGTCTTGTGAAGTGGAGGGTAAAGTATTTTATGGATAAGAGTTCCGGATGTGGATAATATGTCGTCATATTTCCATAAATATTTCGTCCGTGAGGCATGATTGTTGGAGTACTGATGCGTTTGATTTGGGTGGCGCGTTTCTTGACATAATGATGGTAAGTAGTGATGCGTGCCATTTTCATAAGTATATTCCACTCTTTTGCAAGCATCTATATGCTATTTTGGGTAGCGTAAGCTACTATTCTCCCTTGTTTTCGGCTACTTCGGGCGTACTATGCGTTTTGCAGGTTTTTAGCCTAA
>VHZZ01001826.1:50367-65448 GCA_009801015.1 Silene noctiflora | reverse complement strand
CGTTCTCTATTTTACTATTTCTCGTTTTGATCTACTTTTGGATGGGTTAAAATGTCCGTGCACGATTCTACTATTTTAATTTAATAACTACTTTTTTTATATAAATTCTCCTTGCGTTTTAACATGGTCCAATCCAATTTGTAATCAGATAATCCATTGTATGAACTAATGGACCCAGAGCCCACTTTTAATCTCCCTATAAAAGAAAACCCTAAGGTCCCTTTTTTCTTCCGCTAAGTTTCCCGCGCCTCCTCCCCTCTTTCGTCTGTTTTCTTTCCTTTCTCTCGGTTGACTTCATTGTTGTGCATCTTTCCTTCTTCCCAATTCAAAAGAAAGATATATTTTCATAATCTTGGCTCTTACCTTTACAACTTACTTCTCAAAATATTTTTACGATAATTATTTGTATGAACCTTTATACCTACCTTTAAGGTCTCTTATTTTAATGGGTAAAGAAGAAGAAGAGTCTTTTATGGTGTTTTYATGGATTTGGATTCGTGCATCTTTAAAGTCAATTTTGAGGATGTTGACACGTGTTGGAGACAAGGCTTGGTTGGTCGTATTCTTTATGGACGTTTTCATTAATTGCTAAAGAGGTAACTAGGTGTTTCTCTTTTAATTGTGTTTATACCAATTGATATGATTAATATGATTTAATKATTGTTTTGTATGATTGGTACATGTTTGATTAATTGTTATCATGATTATTTAATATGTCTAATATGTTTGTATATGTTTTAATGCTTTAATTACATATCGTATGTTGTTTACGTGTTTATTATGGGTGTTGTGTGCGCAACTAGGGTTTACGAACGAAACCCTAGAGGCGGCATGATAGGCGGCCAAGGGTGGGTTCAAAGTTATAGCTAAAGCTAGTATAACCTTGATGATGATTCGAGGGTTACAGCTGAAGTTATTATAACTTTGGGTCGTTACTCAAGTTATGGCTGTCATAAGCATAACCTTGGAAATATTAATCAAGGTTATAGCTGAGCCTACTATAACGTTGAATACGAGATAAGGTTATAGCTGAGACTAACGTAACCTTGCGATTATGGCTTAAGGTTATGGTTGGTACTAGTATAACTTTGAGTTTTGTATCAAGGTTATAGTTGAGGTTAGTATGACCTCCCAGGTAAGTGTGGTAGTTATAGTCGAGGTTACTATAACTTCGCATCAAGAGTCTAGGTTATGACCCAAGGTTACAATAACCTTGGTTGTTAGTACTTCTTTCATATGTGGTGTTGTGTTCATTGGTTGTATAATACTATGTTTGCATAAGTCGTTGGTACGCTTGTTCATATGTTGGTAGGACAGTCAGTTAAACTGTTCTATTGTGTCGAGTCATGATGTTATTCACACATGAGTTGTACAGTCAGTTAAACTGTGCATTTGTATAAGTTGGGCAGTCAGTTAAACTGTTCTACTGAGTTGAGTCGTGATGTGGTTCACGCATGTTGTGTGCAGTCAGTTAAACTGTGCATTTGTTGTTGGTTAGTCGAATAGATGACGGTAGTATCAGTTAAATACTATCGGAATGAATTAGTGCTACCCTTCAGGGGTTTATTTGGTCTGTGTTCGGGGGTGGCCAGATTCGTCAGTTAAACGTTCTAGCGGCGTTCGCTCTATTCGCTATGCTTTGATGCTAGCTTTGTGCCTTATGTTGATGTGGATCGTGTGCTACTTGTTTGTAAGTGTCCATGGTCTAGTGGTCGCATAAAGTTTAGGGTGCATGTTTGTGTCCGTTTTAGATTGATAAAGTCTTGGTAAGCTGTTTTGGTTTTCATGAGTATAGATGGTCTCACATGTTTACTAGTTTTGCATTTCAATTGTTATTGATTGTTGGTTATATTCAATTGTTGTAAACATGACTGGGAGAGCATCTAGTTACTCCCGACTGAATTGTCGCCCCCTTTCTCAGGTTGTTCAGATGGTTGTTGTTTTGTTGATGCTTGCTTGGGATGCATCGAGGGGCGAGATGAATAAATTGTTTAGGAGTTTGTTTATGTTTTAAGAACCTTGAATAATGTATTAGTTTGGCTTTGGAGTTTAGTAGCGAACCGGATTGGTCAGGTATTTCCGCCACCTTGACCCTTTTATCAGTGTTATACTCTGATTTATCATTTATATTATGATATTTTCTTTATGGTATAATCCGGGTTGTTACAGTTTAGGCCTGTTGGTTTATCTTTGAGAGGTGTACGATTTATCCTGTCAAGTAGCTAGCAGAATATAGGTTGTACTGAGCTAGAAGCTGCAAGTGGTTCATAACTTTTGTTAGTGCAATAGGTATGGAGTGTTGGGGATCGGTATTATGTTAAGTTATAGACGAGTGTGGCAGCAGTAAAAGGGAAATTAAGGACCTAGTGAGGGTGTAACAATTTATGGATCGTGAGTGATGTTGTTGGGATAGGTGCGTGAACAGGAAAGAATGAGGAAAGAATGTGGTTGTGCGGTAATGTAGAAGAGTTGAAGTAGTGGCTATGCTGAGGATTTTGTGGTGTATGTTAAGTGGTGTGCGGAGTGATTGGAGGTAGGAGAGCGTTAGAGAAAGAGAGCCTTGGATATGAGAATGGTTGTGAGTGTTGAGGTTATATTCGGTGATCGGTGACAGGAGATGGTGATAGTGAGAAGAAATAGCTAAGGACGTAGTAGTGGTTGGGTTACGAGGACGTAACATTTATCTTAAGAGGAGTAGGAAGTGACAAAGTGAGTTTGAAACTTTTACATGTTGTGGTATATTTTGAGGTTTTGAGCTTTCTTTGTAGAGTTATGGAATGTTTGTGGTTGGGTAAATTTTATGTATTCGAACTGAATGGATATAGAGTGATGTTGTAGGTAAGTAAGGTTGTGATAGTGTTGACGGTTTAGGTGGTGACGTTATGAGTGCGAGTAAACTTCGAGGACGAAGTTCATTTTAAGGGTGGTAAAATGTAACATTTCGTTTTGATAGTCGTTCTCTCTTGAGGGGTTGTATTGGTGGAATTAGATAAGACAATTCTATGGTTAATGCTATGTGAGAGTTGCGTTGTTGAGGCAGACGTTGTTGGGTGAGTGAGTGTCAAGGATGGGGGATGAGAGTTGAGTGGTGTTGGATGGTGGAGTGGTAGGTGTTCATGTTATACAGGTATGAGTGTGAACTTCGAGGACGAAGTTTGTTTTTAAAGAGAGAAGAGCGCAATACATCGGATTTATAGTCTTAGGCTACTCGGCCAAGTATGGAGTACTCGACCTAATAGCTGTCGTGAGTATTCTGTTAGAGTTCTGTTTGTTGTGAACTCGGGCGAGTGAGTTAGCACTTAGTCGAGTGTGGCATACTCGATCGAGTGTCTTGCACTCGGTCGAATGTGTCTTACTCGGTCGAGTGTCTCGTACTCGACTGAGTGTCCAATTCATTAAGGGTTTTTCCGCGGTTTGATATAAATAGAACGGGAAGCATGTGATAATCGTGTTTTAACTTAAAACATTTCATTAAGCAGTTTTAATCACTTTTTCGCAAAAGACAAACAACGTTACTGCTTCTCTTCTATTCCTATCGATCTAAAGCTTGAGTTCGTCACTTTTGGGGATTTTGACATCGTTGCGTTCATAATCGTCGAGGTAAGTTTATTGGCTTAGTCTTTTGTGACTTCTTTTAGATTGGTAAAACCCTAATTTGGGTATTTTGGGGGTTAGATTGTATTTTCCATTGTATTAATTGATTGCTATAATTTTAGAAGGAGATTTTGTAGAGGAAGCTTTCTAGACATTTTGCCATATCGCGTGGATTGTCATTCAGGTAGGGTTTCCCTACTCAGTTGGTTGTATATAAGTATGATGTAGGATGTGGCGATATTTGTTATTACTTTATGATTGAGATATGATGATTATATTGTATTGGTATGGGTATTGTGAGTCATTGCGAGAGATGGTCTCACCCCTATTGTTCGGCTCTTATATTTCTCGACGTAAGGGGGATGTGCACATTAATGGACTTGGGTTCGCTCGTTACGATGAGCGGGAATTTTGGTGGTAAAGCTGCGGTGCACACTGGTGGTGTGGATTACCTGTTGCGATGGATAATCTGGCAGGGCTACACATCATGGTGTGTAGTTTGTTACTGGTTACTGTTGAGTTTAGAGATGATGGTTACAATTATTGTGGATGTTTATACTTTATCATCATGTTGTATTGTTATATAGTTGGCTGACCTCGTTTACGTTTTCAAAACTGTGGTGATCCAATCGAGGATGGTGAGCAGTTGGTTTAGCAGGTTATCTTGGATGCTGATGTTGCAGCGGGGTTTGGCAGGGCTGAGTCGTCACCAGCTGTAGTCTAACTTTCGCCGGATACTATCTTTATTTTTATCACCTTTTGGTTTGAGTTGTATTATACTTTTGAGACTTGGAATCTGTTAAATAAAGTTATTCCCTTTATTATGTTTCATTATGGTTTCTATGATGTGCATTACCTCGGGAAACCGAGATGGTAACACCCTTATGCTTTGAGGTACTCCTTGGTAAGGTACCTTATGATTTTGGAATCTAAAACCAGTGAACAAAATGAACATAGGGTGTCTAAATAAAATATGATGGTGAAAAGATCTCTAATCCTTAGGGTAAGATTATCCGTTAGACTCTTCAAAGTCTTAAGACTCTCCCACATCAACTTTTCACCAACTTTTATTATTTATTTATTGTTCAGACTCACCTCAAACTTTATACATTATCTCTCAGACTTACTTCAGACTCTATTTTTCCACTACACTTTTTTTATGAGATTTTTGATAAAAAAGAAAAACAATAATACTTTAACACATTACAGTAATTTATTGGTTGTCATTATAAAAAAAATAGGGTCAAGACTCTATACGAGTTTTAAGTTGAGTCTTGAATTTCCAAAACTCAATTTAAAACTTCGTCAACACTTTAAATTATTAAAAATTTGAGTGAGTTTTGTTTTAAGACTTACAAAGTATTGTCTCAAGACTACTAAATAATCTTATCCTTAAATTAATTCCTGTCCTACCAAATTTGAACACCAAAACCCCTAATCCAATTTGTAAACCTCAACTAACATTAAATTAAGCGACCAATCTTTTCCAATTTACTTAATTTGAAGTTTTCAAGTCAACATCAAACCAAAAATGTGCCAAACCACCAACAACCAACCCCTACACAAATCTAACACCATTCAACATTCATCACCTTATCTCACCATCACAATTTTTCACAATATGAATGGTCAAGATGTCCTTAATCAAGTAGCAAATTAGCAAAATGTTTCCACCATGGGACCCACTTACCTTGTCTTAAAATCTTCCCTTAGTTGGATGGTTGGCTCACCAACAACATGACACGTGTGACTTTAGATCCAACTTTCACATCACCCAATCATCACATAACACGTGTTTCCTAATAAAGTTTGGAATTACTAAATTACCCTTCAATTATTCATGTGATCGTCAGTTTATATCATCTTTTGTCTCACAATTTCTGACTTTTTCTTTCTCCCTCTCTCTCCTTTTTTTTCTTCGTTCCCATAATTTAATCTCCTGAATTGGGTTGTTTTTAGATCAGATGTAATTAAAATATAATTGGGATTTAAATTAAATCTTTGGATTCAATCAAAGGTACAATCTTTTTCAAGATTTAATTTTGTTTTATGATGATTTTATGTCATTTAATTGCTTTTTTGGATTGAATTGTTGGAGTTTTGATGATTTAGCTTGATGGGTATTTTTTATTTGATGTTAATTTATGAAATTGAGCATTTTTTTGGTGGAATTGTTGATTATTTGTATATGGGTATGTTAGATCTCATTAATTAGGGTTATGGTTGGGTTGGAATTGATGGTTTGTGTTAGTTTTGGGATGAATCTCATGATTTATTTGTTGATAATTGGATTTACAATTCGATTTATATCATAATTTAGTGTTTCTAGCTATTCGTAGAGTGGTAGTTTAATGGTAATTTGGTGTGTGTTGAAAGTTGTAGACATTTTGGAGATATGGAGATGAGAATTAAGTGAAATACACTAGGATATGATGAGGAAATGGGATACTCCCTCCGCCCTATTCATTTGTTTATCTTTGATTAAAAAACCCGTTATAGAGAATAAGAAAAGTAAAGAAATGAATGGAATGGGAGTAGTACTATGATTATTTTAATCAAGTTTAGTGTGATCATAAAAAACTGAAGCTTTGATCTGTGTCTTCCAGGAATTTTTTTTTTTTTTTTTTTATTATTATTATTAGGCTTAATTTGAAGGGGCTTTTGGGTTGATTTCTAGTATTTTAGTCTTGGTTTCGCGTATCTTAGATTCTTAGGCTATTGTCTGAACTTGTGTATGTTGTCTGACATTCTTGCTGCAAGTATGGAGTCTGAGCTATATAGAAACCTGATCAGCCAAGTGTGATCAATACTGATTCGCAGAAGATCTTTGCTATCGTAGTGAACTAATTAAAGTCCAGTCATTATAGTGCGCGTTCCTTCGAATAAGTGGCTTCTTTAGGGTTATAATTCTGTCTACTTTTTTTTTTTTTTTATTTTTTTTTTTATAATAGTTTGAGTTGGATAGACTTAATGATAGCCTTTGATTGCCGAGAAGTGTATAAATTGATATTGGTTTGTTGAGCTTCTGAATAGAGCTATAATTCAATTGGGATTCTCATGTTGTGACTTGATTTGAGGGCTGAAGCCATTGATAAGTTTGTGATAAGGTGATTTAGAGTCACGCCCCTTTCTAATTCTAAGGGTACACTGTTTATTATCATCAGATAAATAAGGGGGGGAAGGTCTTATTCTTCAAAAGACTTTTCTGTGGTGTGTGGTCTGGATAAGTGTTGTAATTGTTATATTGCCGTCAGCAATTATGTAAATGTCATAGTTAGGTCATGCCTTTACAGTAGCCAACGTTTAAGCTTATGATGTAAATCAACGACTTATTTACAATACAACTTCTACTCGCTGTGATGGTTTTAGTGGGCTAAAGTGCTAGACAAGTTCTTATCTTTATTGTTATCCCAGCCAATGGTATTTTTGTTTTCGAACAGTCCAAGTCTGTTAAATTCCCTTTGTTTGTGGGTTGGTTTTCTCTGTCGATGCATGGATTATTGTCTATCCTCATTATGTGTTTTAGGTATTATTTATTTCCAATATCTGACCCATATAGAAAGTGAAAACAGTTTTTGATTTTTCATAGATAAGGATGGTGGACGTGTGGTTTGTTCTTGTACCTGATTCTACGTTTATGTAGCCTTCTTCTTGCAAGTATTATAAGCTTGAGTTGCTCATGGTCCTGAATCTCCTGACTTTTGACATTTCTTTGGTAACTGCAGTGATTCGGTCATGTAACTGCCTTTGATTTAGACTGCCATCAGTTGAAGTTCAAACCGCCTATATACTTGGTGTCACACAGCAAATGGGTAAATGCAATGGTTGTGGAAAACCGGGGACAATGTTGCCAAGAAATGAATTGGTTGGTTCTTATCAGTTTGCTCTTTGTCTTTCCCTCATTATCTCTGTCTGGGACTGCACTGTGCGTACAATAAGGTATAATTACGGACCTGAGTGGGTGTAGCACATTACAGTGAACCGCCAATAGTTACATATAGATAAACGAAAGCGAGTATTTAGACATTAAAAAACAAAAAACAAAAAAAAAAGAGTGATACTTAGAAAAGGAAAGGTAAAGAAAGAAACTTTCCCAAAATGATGAAATAAGGAGTGACAGTCCAACATTACATACATACTTCATATTATAGTTATTACTGAAAGAGGTCAAGCCAGCTACTTAACAGTGCAGAGAGTTGTTATCAATAGGGGTAATCATGGAATCTGTGAAAAGCCCTCAAGTTAAAAAGGTGAAAAAGAAGCAGGTGAAGGATGAGTTAGATCGCATCAAGCAGGCCGAGAAAAAGAGGAGGAGGTTGGAGAAAGCTTTGGCCACGTCAGCAGCGATTCGTTCTGAACTGGAGAAGAAAAAACAGCAAAAGAAAGAAGAGCAAGAGCGGCTGGATGAAGAGGGGGCTGCCATTGCTGAAGCAGTTGCTCTTCATGTATTGATAGGAGAAGATTCCGATGATCCTAGGATTGTCTTGAAAGAAGGCCGTAACCTTGGTGATTGGCATCATGCCCCAAATATTGGACTTTTCATGGACGGACCTGCCTTTCCCCGTCAAAACTTGAAGAGATGTTCTGTCGAGAATATGGGTTGGTTTCCTGACGCGTATGGGCATGGGTGCGAATGGACCCATGTTGGAGAATTCAACCATCCATTTAAGAAAAACATGCAGCTAACACGTTTCGAGGATGGAGGTTGGAGTTGTGATGACTTTTCAGCTGGCCTTGTTGCAGCTCAGGCTGTTGC
This sequence comes from Silene noctiflora, assembly GCA_009801015.1. Lineage (NCBI taxonomy): Eukaryota > Viridiplantae > Streptophyta > Magnoliopsida > Caryophyllales > Caryophyllaceae > Silene > Silene noctiflora. The sequence goes on along the minus strand of VHZZ01001826.1, from coordinate 57,098 downwards.
AGCCCTCCAGATCAGAGAAGAGACGCAGGTTGACGTCCCTGTTTACTTCAACAGATACTGAGATCCCGGAGAGTAACGCTTATAGATTGTTAATCTTGCACTTGCTATGTTTCTGTGTTTCCCGTTGATCCTGTAAGTTGTGTTGCGTTTAGGATGAGTTGTGTGTGAAATTTGGCTGGACTATAAACCTATAATGCTCATAGACTGTTAAATGTATTTGTTCTTGTGCTGCAGAATTTATTTGTTTTGAACTGATTGTTTCATATTGTGTTACTATCTTAGTCTCTAAAAATTTACTTCCTTCCTAAACTGTCTGTGGTGGTGTATGAGACGGTCTTACATGTCAAATTAACTTAAATCCTTGTAAGACAGTCTCGGTCTTGTACACTTCTTATACATACTGTCATACAGGTAATTTTGTGAGGTTGCATGAGTTCAACCTGAAAGACATAAAATGGCAAAACATCGGAATTGAATAGATAGCGTAAGGCCGTAATCAATGACTGATGTACAGGAGGAATATTTTTGAAGTGGTGAGACTGGAACTAGGAACATAAGATCAGCACCGTTATCTCAAACTTGCCAAAGAAAGAAACAGAACTTCTAATGAAAAAACTTCTTGTGCATGCTGGGACTCCAATTTCATTACGTAGGCACTTCTTGTACTCGATAATCGAATTAAAAAAAGCTTAAGACAAGTAGCTAGCAGCTATGCAGACGATTTTTATGTATATACAGCTCACTATAACAACAAAGCATTCAACATTAGAATTTAGAAACGCATCCCGTATCTGTAATACGTGATACGGAGTACCTAACGATTTTGCTAAGCCGTATACAAACACATTGATCAACATGAAGAATAATTAACCTGGACAAAAGAAATACTCCGTATTTAAATTTCTTAAATGAATATTGTAGCCTCATGATGTAATGGCTTTAACTAAAGTAATAACGGAAACAAAACTAGAAAGCCGACAAAGGCAGGAGCGAACAGGTATCAAGATTAACATCCATAATCATCTTCATCGTCTTGTGCTCCGTTTGGCAGACACAACGCCTTTTCAGCTTCTAATAGCTGCTCTACTTCTAGACTTCTAGTAGAGACCCTGATGAATCAACAGTCCAGAGTCTGCAGACGTTTGCATCATTGCAGGCTTCGCCTTCTTGAGCATCAATAATAACTTCTTGAATGTTAAATATAATCCCCATCCTTACCGTCATGATCAAGCAATGTATCCCCATAACTCGAAATGGTTCTTGATTGTTATACGTGCGTATTTTTCTTTGCACTTTATTGATTACTCCGTAGATCATACAATCAATTGAAAGAAAATTTTACTCTTGATAGCGAGTCAAAAATCGATACGTTCACCCAGAACAAGAACAACGGCACATGACAGAGAAAGAACAGTTCAATTACCATCTTGAGTCTTGACATTGTACTTGATACAGTTGAGGCCTATGATAGAACATTACAGAAAAGAGATGAATATCTCAAGGATACGAAACTGTTCCTCTACAGTACGCTTATCAACTACCATGACGACCGTTCTGCCTAAGAAGGGTTGTGCCGACGTCATCGTCATCATCATCTCGGTGCTGTTGCCGAATCACCTCCTGGTTTGGGCCTTCAAGTACTGAACTACTGGATGGTTTATCGCCAGCTGGAATTATATTCTTAAACCAAGACATCTGAAATCTCGGCGATGTTCCGTTGGGGCTCGGGCTTTCTGTTGTTGATACTTGTGAGTTGGAATTGGTCGCAATGCCTTGCAGGAACCGGTATGCAACCTTGCTCGCCGATACTATCTCCGTTTTAGCTTGTTTGAACTGCACTCACATCAAAGATCCACCAAGTTATGAAAAGATAGCAGGTGCATATATTACTAGAAATACTAATCATATATGGAGATTGCTAAAGTATTAGCTTCGAAGAAGTTTGATACTACAAGCATGAAAATGATCTCAAAATCAGTCATTGCAATACAAACACAGACAATATCGACTCGAAGAGCGGTCTCGATATCCCCAAAAACCTAACTTGGTTGCAATGTAGGCTATCCTTCCAGAAAATCTCCCTTGTTAAACCTTCATTATTCTGCGGAATCTCCTGTTGATTCAACCTCTACCATATACTCATGCAACTGTTTTCACTTGCTGAGGTAAGCATGGTCCATCACCCCATCAGAAGCGTAAAGCTAAAGCCACGTACGTTAACATATGAGGACCAGCTATGCATGCAACTGAACCCCAAACATAAAAATGATGGCATCTTAAAGCAGACATCTTACACGATATGCAGTGTTTCCTGCTATCTCCACAGCAGCATCACCTGCATTGGCAAATCGGTTTACCCAACCTGCATAACCAAGCCCATGTGTATTTAGTAGTTTGCATTGCCAATCAGTGTCTTGTTATACTAATCCTACCCTACAAAGCCAATAGGATGCTGATCCAATCCCTAAGTCGTCCTAGGAAAGAAGGACAACAAAAGCCAAAGAATGGAGAATAAAACGGGAAGAAATGAAACACATAATCGGAAAGCCTCATTCGATACAGAAACTATGATACCAATGCAATGTTCTTTCAAGGTGTTGCAAAAACATTTTAAATTTGCCTCAAACTAGTATATTATACTCTATTTACACATGCTAAATATAAGTGATATAATAACCACCATAAATCTCTACACACAAAAATTCGGCAAGATTAGAAAGCTAATGGCGATACCCAAGCAGCAAACGCGATGCAGTGTCCCAAAGAAGAGGCTTAGATATATGTTAAAACTTGATCCCACTATACTTATTACTTATGCATGAGCAGTTCAGTATCAAATAAGTGACAGATTACTAAACAATGGACTCCCTCCAAATCCGCACCAACCAATTGCCGACAAATATGTGAGGGAAAAAGATTCCTTGTGGGTAGTAGCCTAGTAGGGTGTGGATTGGAGGGAGTACAACTTAGCAAACCAACTATATGCGTTTATCCTATTTTATAGGGTGATTATGTTTTGTAAATATAGAAGGCATAGGTAAGACGACGGGCATAAACCAACAAAAATACTCTTTTTTCAGGAAAAAAAAAATGCTACGGCAGCTAATTGAAGCTAATTGAAACATCAACTCCCTTCCCATCTGACAAAACATTATTTAAATAGGTAAATAATCCGGCAAGACCGGCGATAAGAGGATTCCTCCCTGCAACGGATGAGCTCGGAACAAATTTTACTAAGCAAGGGAAAGGAGCTTAAATCAGCTGAGCTCCTTTGAATCTTCTCCGTGACAAGAAAGAGCAAGAAGATTTGCTGTGCAAGCAAGCACATCAACCCCCAATCGTGCACACAGAGGATTGCAGAAAGAAGGACTTTAAGCATCCACCTAGACGTTAAAACATACTCCGTACTACATTGCTACCACAACGATAAATTCGAAAAGTTCAGTTCTACACCCTTCATCACGTAGCATTTACATCAGATCTTACATGATGGGACTGCAGAGGGCATAATTGTTTCCGCTCATGAGAAGAACATGATCCACTTATATAAGCAACCACATATTTGCATTCACTTAAAAAAAGCAGCAGCAAGGAGTAGCGATGTTATACCTGGAAGTTTTGGGACACCCAGTCTTTCACATAACTCGTCACAGAAATGATTACAGTTTCTTGATAGCAAATCATAAGAAAATCCAGGCCATTCTCTGCTAAGCTCTCTCAAAATCTGATTAACCTTGAAAATAGATAGATTAGTTTGTCCAAGCACGATCTTCTCACGGTATGTATACATCGGATTTTTAGTAATAGGGCAGCTAAAGACGCCAGTTCCTTGTTCACAGAACCCAAAGGACCATTCATCGTCTCCAAACACCTATCAACATGAAGATCCCATTCTGTCAGACTTGACCATTTATAAATATATGATATAAAGCATATACAGTATGAATTAGCATTTAAAATTTTATTTCCTAGGCGTTAATACATGTTGGCACAAGAATTATCTTGAAATGGACCTATTTTCTTGAACATAGAATAGAAAAAAGTACTCTATAGTATTTGGAGATATACAGGTCAATTCCTAAAAGAAAGAAGTATTTACAATCCAATAAGAAGCATAACACCATCAAAGCAGCATCTTCAAATTTTTAACGCAAATATGGAAATGGCCATATTAAATTATTAATATCCCTTGTGCTCTTTCAGCTCATAAGTCGTAGCAAGTTCGTGGATGTTAGTTAGGAGCAATGGTTAAATGCAATTGTCAAATCATGAAAATTGTGAAGGGGGCACTCGGAAAGCAAATGAAAACATTTGACACTATGTACAACTACTCCCACATACATAATAGGTTACCCATGATAAACAGCATGAAAAGTATTTCAAATATAAATGTTCACTGAACTTCAGTTTTACGACAATAAAACCCCTCACTGATAAGACATTCAAATCAAGTATTAGATCCTGAAAATCAGGGACACAAACAAGAAGTGATGGGCAAGCCTTTCAAGCTTCCACACAGCAAAATACAATTATGAAGACTAGATAAGAATGAAACAACCCATAAGTTTGACTTATAATTGGCTAAATATTTGCTGACCACACTAGTTAGTACTTCCTCCATTTCAATTTTAATTTCCCCTTTCACTCCAAAACATATCCCAAAATTATTATTCCGTTTCTAAAATTAGTAAGAAAAAAAATTGATCATACAATATTGCCCCTAGATAATTAACTACTACCATCTCCACCAGAATGACATTATCTCAACTGTCTTTATTCAAGAGTAAGAGTGGGTAGTTCATCACTTTCCCTTCAATCCTCCCAAAATAGAAAGAGGGATAAATACAAACGGGATGAAGGGAGTGCTTAGTAGGTAGGTCTGTCTTTCTGACGAGTGACGAGCTAAACATCAAAGCTTCTTCATGTTCTCACTAAGCTAACTTTATATATCATATCCTACACATCGCATCAGCATCAACACCCTCATTTCCCTAGTTTTCTCTTCTGGACTAATCAAGTATTCTACTTGAACATCTCATCAATGAATATTCTCTCCGCACATGACCCAACAGTGCCAACACTACAAGCACAAGAAGTCTAACCCAATCTAAGATGACAGCATCATCACAGCAGCATCATGTAAGTAGCAGGCAAGTACTCTAATCCGCCGATTTATCATGGTCCTACATATCTACTGATTACTGCGATACTGCGATTCAACAAGTAATACTTATGATCCCTAACATATCACATCGAACAAGCCATAAACGACTTCAAATGGTGAAAGCTTCAGCAAAAAGTTTACATCTTACAGGTCCCAAGGTCACCAACTCACCAAACAACTTACAGGAATCAACCATTCAATTAAACTACTCCTACTGCTGCCTCAAAGATATTACCACAGATCTCCTCCATATCAATCACACATACTTCCTCTGTTTGATTTAATCATATCCGACTTTCCAAATCCTCTCACATAATTCGAAAACCGTATACAATCAAATGGAACGGAGAAAGTATACACTACAAATGCAATTAATACATAATCTAAAGCAACTAAAACACAAGATCTCTATCTCTTTACACATTAATCATACATTAACAAATACAAATACAATTAAATTGATAAAACCCAAATCAACCAGCTAAAACCCTAGATCTAGCATACAAAAACACATAAAAAACTTGAAATTAAACACAAAAAAAGGGGGAAAATTAAACCTGAACAGCACTATGAAAGATACCACCTAAACCAATACCATCTTTGAAGAACTTATTAATGTTGGTAATGGTATTGTTCGTCTTTTCAGAACCACTATTTGTTACATCATATATGTGTAGTATTACATCCGTCATAATTATTATCTGAATTCTTGAAATTCCTAAATTCTCTGTGATAAAAATCAAATAATCAAGATTTATGAAAACCCTAATTTCACTCTCTCTTTCTCTTTCTATATCGTTGTTTTTCGTCACTTTCTCTTTCTAAAAATGTACCAAAAAGGTGACTGTTACTTATGTTGTAGGTTGAATGAGTGATTTGCTGTAAGATTTGTGGGGATGGGAAATGAGGATAATAATCAAGACAACGACGAGATCATACGAGCGAGATATTTGTTTTGAACTCACTAAATTAACAAATTTGGCTTGATATAATTAAGACTTGAGATTGAAGTCGGTAAGGTTTTGGGTTGAAGTCTATGAATACGATTATGACACATGAAGGGGATACCATAATCGTATTCATAGACTTCAACCCAAAACATGGTACCCCTCCTTTTAACTTTCTACATATGGTACCCTTCAATTTGACCTTTTCCTTCCCAAAATGCCATTACTAAAGTTGCCGTCATAACGTCGTTTGTGTAATTACATTTGGCGCCAAGAAAACAACCAACACACACCCTTATTTTGTCTTTATTCTGCCTAAAACACATACTTTACAAAAAAAAACCGTAATTTTCAAAATCGTAAACACATTCATCTTCCCAAACTAAAATCTCTAATTTTTCCCCCAAATTTCTGAAAATTACCCAGAACCCTAACCCTAATCTCTCATTAATTATCTCTCACACTATCCATCCGAAGTCATTTCCTCTTTCTCTCCTACAACACGCCTTCATCTGCAGAGTATCRTCCTAAAGGTAATATCTTTAACAACTATCTTGGTTTTTCAATTAACTTCAAAAAATTTGTTGATTTAGATTCATTTAAGTTATATGAAGCAGTAT
>VHZZ01001826.1:16263-30500 GCA_009801015.1 Silene noctiflora | reverse complement strand
TGGACTTACTTCTGCATCAACCAAGATCATTTCAATTCCATAAATCTCACCCTTGTTCCTATGATTCTCTCGTTTCCATAAGCAAACGACACGAATACCCAATTCCACATTACAAACATTCTTCGCTAACTTGGAAATATTTGTTGCGGTAATTTGTTTGGCCATTTTGCAGATTTTGTAAATTATAAATTGTTGAGAGAGTGAGATGAGAAAAAGTAACTTTGGGAATAAACCAATGAGTAGTTATATAACATCAGTCAAAAGAGATCTGCATATTTGAGAGCAGTTGATTGGCAAACGTGGGATTGTAAATAGTGGGGATTAAAATATTTGGATAGTGGGGTAGCAGCAGTTGCTCATAGTGGGGAATAAAATATCTGGATAGTGGGGTATAGGGTATTTCACATCATTTATACCATTTATTTGTACTGTATTTTTTCTGTAAATAATACTGTATATATATGGTAGATTAATATAACGCTGACACGTAAGCTTTTGTGTGTATTCTGACGGTTAGTGGCTGTTGCTTTAATATATAGTATGATGTAACCTCTCTTATTTGTTTGTTCTTTTTTTATAAACCTCATATTCTTGTTTTTGAGTCTGAACGGACATTTAACGCTTACAAACCCACTTCTTCCTCACCATATTACCACCCCCAAAACCACCATCAGCCGTTGCCGGCAGCCACAAATACCAATCATCCCAGAAGCCGCCACTCCCTTTTCGTTTTCGGTGTTGACTCTCCCATTCACATCTCCCAATCCACGCATTTGTACGGCGAACCAAGAGCCCTCGACAACCACTCGCTCCACCGCCGAAGTGCCATCATATTACGCGGCCGATGATGGTGGTTGTCGTAGCAATATTGTTGCTAATAGTGTGGTAGTTAGTGTACGTATCGTGGAGGTGTAGTTTTGTGTTGCTCTGGTTTGATATGTAGAATTGTTGTTTTTTTATTATTAATTATTATCATTATTTTTATTATATTTTTTATTAATTGGTTGCCACATCATACTTTTACTTGATATAATACGGAGTAGGTAACAAAATTGTGAAGTCTATTATGGGGGAGGAGGAGTTCAATAGTGCGGATTATTCTGAAATTAAAAGTAGTTCGGATTATTTTAGGAAGACGCTCTATAGTTTGGATTATTCCCATTGATTAATCCTTGAAAATTTAAGAATTAATTATTAGGGGTGACCGGTGATTGTGGTGACTGGAGAGCAAGTTTGGATCGATGTTAAAATAGATTGGACTGGATTATTTTGGCCTGAATTAATTTAGACCGAATTTATTTAAGTCTGGCCCTTGTTCCTCATTTTCTGAAATTTCGACATTCAATTCGGCCCAAACCCGATTAATTTAGATCAAGACCGAATAAAACGAATTTAAAGTTTTCAAGAGTAATATTCATTATAAGTTCATGAAGGAAATGAACATCTATATCTATATATCTATATCTATCTATATATAATAATAAAAAGACAAACTAACCTTTTATCATAATGCCACATCAACATTTTCAATTATTTACAAAACTCACCTCCAAATCACCAAATCATTTATTAACAAAAAATAAAAATAAAAACAATTAAAAAAAAAGTACTATATAACACCATTAAGCTTATTTTATATAAAAAAATGTCTAAATAATTTGTAGAATTATATTATATTATTTAATTTAATAATAAAAAGACAAACTAACCATTTATCCTAACGCCACATCAATTATTTACACAACTCACCTCTACATCACCAAGTCATTTATCAGCAAAAAATAAAAATAAAAACAATTAAAAAAAATAAAGTACTATATAACACCATCAAATTTATTTTAGAAACAAATATTTAAATCATTTGTAGCATTAAATACAAACTAGAACACCACAAATATTAAAATTTATTTATTTATTTAACTTTAAAGTAAATAAATGACTTAAACAACGATTAAATATCAAAGTAAATTCTAAATTTTAATTTTAGGATTTTATTATAAAATAAGTTATCTCGCAAAAAAACAAAAAAATCACATTATATCACTGTAACTTTTAGTACATTTGTAAAAGTTATCATCTCTTACTAACTTAGGACCCGTGTAAAATGACAAAGGCATATAAATTGAACAAATAAATAACCTTTTAATGTTTTTTTGTTATTACATTGACATATTAATTTAATTGTGCAGTATTATGTTGCATAATTGTAACCGTTAATTTCAATAAAGTTATTACATATAAAAAGAGCTTGAAAAATAAAATAACATTTTTTTTTTCATATAACGTATTTCAAATATTATATAGCGTAGTAAATTAAAATATCATAGTACAAAGGAAAACATAGAGAGCACTAAGTATACTCTTTTAAAGTCATGTTATCCTATAATAAAAAAAAAATATATTGCAATGAAAAGAACAATCTAATGCAAAAATAAAAATAAAAGATTTTCATCCTAAAAAAGTGGTGCTCGTGTGAAATTGACACGGTTAATGATGAAAATAATGAAAATATATGAGAAACATATTAAAAGTAAAGAATCCTGGTCAATGAAGAAAATTAACAACAGACCTACCGCCTATTTAATTAACATGGAAAATTTTGTATTACAGTTGTTAGCAACAAAAATGTCAACATGTTTCATACCAAAGTGGTTACAGTCATGCGTAAATTTAAACAATTAATCTCAAAAGCACCCGTGGTTTCACGGGTGCAAAAGCTAGTTTAATCCTCAAAAGACGTTATAAACTCGATATTAGTGATTATGTAAACTAATATTAATTTGATTATTTATCATACTAAATTTAGTGAAATAAATATTTATGTGTTGTATATGTAATAGTGGAAATTCATAAATTTTAGTCTATTATTGTCTAATATCGATTGGACCAAATTAATATTTAGAGATAATTCTCATGGTACTCCTTAAGTTTGCATTTCTCAAATGCCCCCACTTTTATGAAAAATTACTTTAACTGCTCAATTGCTCATATCCCTTAGTCACGATTTCGTAAAGTTATAGTTTTTTTTTGTAAAGTTGCAGATCGCGGAAAACAAACATTTTGAAAGAAAAACTTCATTTTCTGCATATGTGATCGAAAATAAAAACCGGTCAAAATTTGTTGAACGAATAAACTTTGACAAGTCGTAACTCCATTCTAAGATGTCAGAAAAACACGATTTTTTTTTCTCAAATTGAAGATCTCATAAAGGCGTTTCACTTAGGAAAAAAATTGGCGGTTTTTTTTATATCTTATCTAAACGATATGACCAACCAAACGTTTTTTTAACAAAAGTAGGGATATTCAGAGGAAAAAGTGCAAACCTCGGAGGTATCATGAAAATCATCCCTTATATTTATGTGTTTAACCTATTTATATTTAAGCAGTTCCTTTTCAACCTTTTAAGTTTTATTCCGTAAATTCACTGATCCAACGAGGTTTTATAACTCATTTAACCAATAACAATGAATGTTAATTCTTATTTTTAAGAGGGAACCAACATAATTATGACCTATTTAAATAAACAAGTTATTCGCATCGAATTAATGTCAAAAGACCAAAGTGGTAATTTAGCCTATTACTTTGGCTAATCGTGAGATCAAACCCCTCAAATTTAAATTGTACTATTGTAGCAATTAGGCCTCATAAGTAATATAAAAAGTGAAATTAAGCCCCTTACCATATGGTTCACTGCAGATATTTGAAAACATTAATGGTCAATCTCAATAATACGAGTACTCACTATGCAATATGATATGGATACAAGACATGAAATGCAATGATGTCAAATAAGAGTGAAGAGTAGAGATCATAAACCATCTCCAATTACCACCCCACCTCCAACCCAGCTCAGGACGCACCCGTAAAAGATACTTGGGGAGCAGCCAAAGTACTGAGCTCGGACGCTAGTTGAGTGTCCATATCTCTTGGTCATGAGTTCTAATCTCGACAAATATTTTTTTCAAGTCGTAGTTTTCGGAATGATGATTGATTTGAAAAAAAACGTCACTTCTCAAACTCGTAAATACGAGTTATGACCTCTTAAGTCTTAATGTTTTCCAAATAAAAAATTGAGTATTTCAGACAAAATGTCAAACCTAAGGAGTACCGCGTGCATATTCCGTTGATAATATTCACCTCATCATAATTTAATAAACGTGTCCCGTATCCTAACTTTCACAAAATTCCGTGTTATATGTACATTTCGCGTTCGTGTCCATATCCATGTTTGTTTTGATGCTACCTGTTGGGAAATTGACGCCAATATCCCACGTGCAACGGAAACAACCAATCGACAAGTAAACTGTAAATGTACGGAAATGTAAGCAATAATAAGACGAGACAATATTTAGTGTCAAACCCAGAGCAAAACCTTCCAAACCAGAAGTAAAACCCACTAGTCAAATAGACTAGAATTCACTATAAAAATAGTACCAGTACAACGTAACTATCTCGAATTAAATACTAATTCGGAACCCACAATAATATAGGAAAACAACCTTTAAACCTCCAATAATATTAGTAAATGTCACTAATATTACCCATAGAGTAACCCCATAAATTATTGTATAAAAACACCCGTTATATGCCTTTCACCCTCAAACCCGACTGTATTTTTATCTACCAGTCACCTTGTTTGATTACATTTTGTGAGATAATTTTTTCAGAGGATTAACACTCCTTTATATATCATTGTAAAGTGACGTTATATTTTAATATCATAAGGTTACTTCAGGTTACCATGAATTAAGTGCTAATGCAATTTTCATGCAATGCTAAGCTAATGCATCCTCTATATACTAAAAGAATAGGAGAATTTAGGAATTTTTCCGCTCAAATTACTTTAGTTATAAATTGGGCTCTAACATGTTTGACAGTTATTCTCAAGTATTGGGCCTAACTTTTTCTCTTATTCTATACTCTATACAAATGTTGACTTACCTTATAAATTTTTTTTTTTTTTTTTTTTTTCCGACAACACCTTATATAATTCTTATTTGTGAATATTTGTACAAAAATATATTCTACCAAAGTACTTTACACTGTCATTTATCTTTCATGTGAAATATTATACGATATATGTCACATTGGAAGACTTTTATAAATTTTACTCATATTATAATCACATTTGAAGTATAACTGTATCTTAAATATTATATTTATTTGTAGGTTCTTAATACTAAATTTAAGATTTAATTATTAAATATTAATTTATTTATATATTATAATCTTAAAATCCGTGCATTCGCACGGGATCTAAACTAGTTATATTATTAATTATATGTATCATTTAACACTTAGCAAATTTAATCCCTTGTGTTGGATGTTTTCACCCAGCACTACCTACATCTCGACTGGACTACTTCCACCGTACATGTAGCCTTGTGGGTCCCATAACATGATTGAGGACTAGTGTACTACACACAGCAACACAACTAAATAACTGCTTTCTCTTTCTCTCTCTCTCAGGTGGAATGCTCTGTTGAACTGCTCTTTCCCACCACCCGCCGCGCCACCGTCAATGTTGTTAAATTTCTCGACACCGCCGCCGTGTGTAGCGGCGCTACGGTGTCGATTTCCGCGGTCGTCTTCCAATTCGTCGACATTTTACTCCGCAATTTCATCCTCTTTCGCTTCGTTTCGAAACGACAAGAAGAAGAATGATCGCATTATTCAACATGGATTCCTTAATTTACCTACATTTTCGACGACGGTGAAGAAACCGCGGAAATTGGACAAGGCGTTGACCTCCGTGAGATCGTCAATGTTGAGCTCATTGTCGCCATTGATTTCGGCGAATGATCACTGGGGTACTTGGACTGCTCTTTTCGTCTCCGCCGCTTTGGGTTTCTGGTATTTCATTTACTTAGATCTCTTTATTCTAATCTTTTCGTACCAATCATTTGTTTAACTTTAATTAAACCGCTAGTATCTCGTATTACCTCCGTCCCGTCCCAGCTCCCAAGTCATTTGTTTACCTTTAGTTTTGACAAGATACAAGGTGAGAGACCATTTTTTGCTGTCGTTATTGGATGCAATTAGACAATAATTCATTAGAAACATTCCTAAAATAGAAACCAATAGTAGAATATGTAAACAAATGAGCTGTATGGAGAAAGAACACCATTGTACGGCCGTACAATACCATTTAATTTAATGATAATAAATAAATGTCGTACCCGGTTCAACGGTCTTACATGATAATTCGTGTATCTGAACTTGCACAATTACTCGCATTTTTGTGCACATACTGAGCTAGTATGGGTACACTTTAGTCAAATACACTCATCGTATTTCTGTTCCCCCACTCATGACCGCAATTAGATCAACTGGTAAGGGTTGTTTTGCCCAAGTCTTGGATTGAAGCCCGAGAATGTAGTAGTGTTAAAACTCGCGAGGAAGATAACTGGTAAGGGTTGTTTTAGCACAAGTCTTATTTTAGCACATTGTTGATAACTGGCCTAATTTGACTTCTGTGCTGGTAGATACAAGATTAGACGGTAACTTTGGCCACAAACGTTGGCTCATTTTTTTGTTTTGTTTTGGCGGATGTCGTTAAACGAATGCAATGTATTTGTAAGATACTTTGGAATTTAGGAGGGGAAGAATATCATTACAAGCTGGAGTTGTATAACATTGATTTGATTGTGAAAATACACGAGTTTGCAGGAGAACATTATTTCTTGTCTTCATAGTCCAACTTAAGCTCATTGATTTCTGTTCGCTTGGAAATAATTGATTCTCAATTCTTCATCACAACTCCATGTCATGGATCTCTAGAGACCAAGTTGTAGTCATGTTATACCTAACTACTATTATCATCCCATCAGCTTTGATCATGGAACGCTAGTTTGTTCCGACCATGTCAAATTAAACTCAACACCAAATTTGTGAAGAGGAAGACGTATGGTTAGAATAAGAATGATTTGGAGATAATTATACTGTACATATATAGTGAAGCTCATGTAGAGGCGTGGGTTGTTTGGAGACAAAGCTGGAAGCTATGCTTGTTTCAGCAAATTAACGGTTGCATTGCTGGTGGAAATGGTGGTTGATTTTGAATTGTTTCTGTGGCTCCAGGTCCGAGAAGACGAAGGTAGGGAGTGCATTGAGTGGTTCACTAGTTGCAACTCTTATTGGGCTTGCAGCCAGTAACATGGGAATTATTGCTTCTGAGGCAAAAGCATACTCGGTCGTCATGGAGTTTCTGCTCCCTTTGGCTGTTCCATTGCTGTTGTTTAGAGCAGATATAAGACGAGTCATAAAATCCACCGGCAAACTACTCCTCGCATTCTTGATTGGTTCTGGTAGGTATCTTCATAGATGTAGAAACAGTGACTTGTTTGGCCATCTTTTGAGAAATGTCATGGCTATTTTTAGTCTTATTTATGTAGAAACAGTGACTTGTTCTGGTAGGTATCTTCATAGATGTAGAAACAGGAACCTGTACCTTAAGCATCTCCTCTTTCTATAATCGCTTTCAGCTCTCAGGAGTTGAAGGTTTTATTAGTGGCCCTAACCTTTTTTTGTATTGGTGTAAAATTTCTTAAATATACAAAAAAGGTACAAATTACTATCGATGACTTTCATTTTGGATAAATTTGAATGGCTTGCAGCAGAGATAACAAATCTGCAAGTATGAGAAAAATGTTTGGAGGCCTAAGGCTGTCAGTGAAATTTGACAAGAAGTAGGTGCGCTCCTTGCTTAGCATCCATAGCTGAATGGTAGCGCCCAACTCATAATTGGGGAATTTGTAGATTCAATTGCCCATGGTTGTTGGCGGAGAAAGACTCGGTGCCAGTCACTATTTGAATGATTAAACAAATCCCAGCTAACAAACCGAATCCCCACCAATAACTAATATTGCTCGGGGTTGGATAATGTATCAAATGCTGATTAAGTGTGGAGATGACACTATGTTGTTGCCATCCATGAGCTTTTGGTCGCAAGTAGAAGTTTGAGTGATACAACTGTATAAGAGTGCTCTTTACCTTGATAGGTTTTTGCTGTTTCTAATATGGCTATTGAGTTTGTATCAGATTCCTAGAAGTGAGTTCTCATTTTTCAGAATAATTTTTCAAGTGTTCTCGATTTTGCACAAGGTTGGGTAAAGGAGAGAAGGTGTAAATTGGGTTCTTACTTCTCAACATGGGCTAGGCGCTTTTAACGCTAGATTTAGGGAAGTATTTATGCCTTTAATTTAGCGCATTTGCGATGGAGAAATTGCTGCTTTGTTTTAACAATAAAGAGGCAGGCCTTTGTAAATTCTTCCTTCTCTAGTTCTGGGTTTCTGGTTTCCTCATGAATCAAACAAATACAATTACAAGTACTTGTTTCAGATGCTGGTTTCCGAAAGTCAGTCTAATGTTCTAATTAATTATTTGCAGTGGCAACTACTATTGGAACTGCGGTGGCATTCTTTTTGGTCCCAATGCGAGCTCTTGGTACAGATGCATGGAAGATAGCTGCAGCCTTGATGGGCAGACATATTGGTGGAGGTACTGGCTCTTGAAACTTTAAGAGCTCACGACTGTTTTTCTAGGAAATTTGAATTCAACTTTGAATGACGCCTATGTTTATAACCTTGAATGATTTTGTTAATTTGTGGCTAATAGAGCATATATCTAAGCCCATTTCTGAATGCTATATTGCATTATTGCTAACCAAATTCTTGGCTGCTGGAAATCTTTTTAAATTTCTTGCTCTGATGAATAATAATTGGCATTGATTATGTGCTTAACTGATTAATTTCTGAAGCTTGTCCTTGATAATGAACACTTTGTAATGTGCTTTATGTTACTTTGTTTCTTTTATCTGCAGCTGTCAACTACGTGGCAATTGCAGAAGCTCTGGAGGTCTCTCCCTCAGTGTTAACTGCTGGACTCGCTGCTGATAATGTGCTTTGTGCAGTATATTTTACAACTTTATTTGCACTAGCTTCAAGAATACCTCCAGAGACTGAAGCTTCAACTAATGGTACTGCAGGACTAATGTCTTTGTTTGAATACTAAATACATCTATATGCTTTAATTCACAAAAGCATTTATTTCTTCTGGATGAGGTGTTATTCCTCTTTCACCATCGCCACTTGCCTGGAACATCTATGTATGCAATTGCAAAATCTTAGGATACACCTTTTTTGACATCATAAGATCCATATTGAATTGATTTTCTCTCCAAAGCTTACCTCTCAATTGAATTAATTCCACACCGAACAGAAAACTTGATGGACAAGGGATCTGAGACGAGTGACAAGCTTCCTGTTCAACAAATGGTTACTGCCATTGCGGTGTCATTCCTAATATGCAAAGCTGGAAATTTCATCACCAAATACTATGGTATTCAGGGTGGTATGCTTCCTTTAGTAACAGCAATAGCAGTCCTCGTGGCGACTCTATTTCCAAAACCGTTCTATGAGCTAGCACCTTCAGGTGAAGCCATGGCCATGATCTTGATGCAGGTACATATATTCAGATCTAATTCAATATGTTTAGTTGCTATGGAGTAGTATTTTCTTGGTCTGGTCTTCGTATGATCTTCATTGGTAAGACTTACGAGACCAATCTTCTCTTTCAACGATAAGAAAGTATGTTGGTCGTTCGTCTGTTACATGCCACCCTGTCTTCAGAAAACAAGCTGGATGCCATTAAATTTGTTGAAATGCAATGTACTTGTGAAACATGTCTATGACCATTGTTTCTTTAACCGATTCACAATGTCAATTGCTAAGACATGGTCCTTTAAGTAATTAGGTAAATAAAATCTTGGCTTTATTGAATAATAAAAGTGTTTAAATAGGTTGAAGTAGTCCATATAAGATTTGAAAGGATATGTTACATGTACATGCCCATTCCAAAAATATGTTAAAATTCCAAAACTTTACCTCGATAACTTTGTATGGCATGTTTGATGAGTCGGATCTATCTGACCTATTAATATTGTACCAATGGCGTCTCGAGGAAGTTTTACTTACTGTGCCTCTATTGAAAATGTGAAGGGTAAGTTTATATAGCAAAGAAATCGGCAAAATGGCCCAAAATTTTTAGTTTACTAGTGTCGAGGACTCAGAGTCCCTGTAAATAGATCCTGCTAATGGCTAAGCCTTATCTCACATGTCCGATATGATGGATTTTCTAGGAATTGCTAGTTTTAAATGGAACCTGAACCCAGTGTTTTGCCTATCTTTTCGACACAGGTATTCTTTGCTGTGGTAGGGGCAAGTGGTAACATTTGGAATGTCATTAGTACTGCACCCAGTATATTCTTGTTCTGTCTCGTCCAAATTTCTGTCCATCTTGGCGTGATTCTTGGATTAGGAAAATTGTTTGGCTTCGACATGAAGCTTTTGCTAATCGCATCAAACGCCAATGTTGGGGGTCCCACAACGGCCTGTGGAATGGCAACCACAAAAGGATGGAGCTCCATGATTATTCCCGGTATCCTTGCTGGAATTTTTGGTATCGCCATTGCAACTTTCCTTGGCTATGCTTTTGGAACCAAGGTTCTCCAGTTCATGTGACTAAAATCTTAGATCATTCAAAATGCAAATGGTAGCTGTAACCTATCTTTGATATTGCATTCAGAGCTAGATGACATGTAATTTGTTCCTCTAACCCCAAATGTACTATTATTCAACATGGATTAGAAAGAATTAACCTGTTTAAGAAAGTTTCTGACTTGAATCATGTTTCAAATAATTAAGGTTGACGAATAGACTATGTACGTTCTTGCATGATTTGCTTAAGATGCTTGAACTGTAATTTAAGCCACAAGCCCACAACTCCTTATGGCTATCTTTGGTAATGGTATTGGTGATCGACGAAAGGCACCTCCAGAATCCAGAATGTATTTTCAGTCCTTTCCTCTAACCAGCTGAGCTACCTGAACCTAGCGAGATTAGGCTAAAATTCGGCAATTGAAAGTCTTGCTCAAGACAGTCTTAAGTTAAAGACCTCTCACAACCTCTCCATCATTTAACATTATTTAAAACGGTTGTGAGTGCCGTCTTAACTTAAGACAGTCATAAACAAGAGTTTTTGTTGATATTTAGGAATAGAAACGGTGCAATAGTATTTGGATTATGTTCTGTAAATTCAAATTTAAGCTAATACAATGTCCAAGCTTTTCATCGAATCAAGGCTCAAAGGAAATAAAAAGAGTTCTAATTCTGCAGCTTCCGGAAAAGAAAATAACATACTCGTCTTACCCCAACAAATATATCGTCATATAATTATATCCATTAATCCGAGTTCAAAACTTAATCATCCAGCGTGGTCTGTTTTTCAAATCAAATCATTTTTTTTAATAATATCGTGTTTCCGAGTCAAATCAATTTTTAATAATTATATTATGAATGTATATACTAGTGTTGTTGTCAATGAACATCAAAATCTTTTTTATTTACCTTTCATGTCATGAGAAATACTTGTCCTCCCGGTGAAGGCGTCATCCTATACCCAAAGGAGGATTTTACAATATTTAATTCCCATTTTGGTCCTCCTCGGACGCAAGTATTTTTCTATTATCTGTAATGTAGGCAGTTAGCAAGTTACTATCAGTGAGAGTGTGAGACACTCATTTCATTTTGGCCTCTTCACATTGGCACCACCATGTCTCAAACTCCATTAAAGTTCATGTCATCTACCTTCATCACCACCACCAGAATTCCAACTTCACTTTCAGCTTTCCCTCCCAATAGTTGTACCTCCATTAATGGGGTGGTGTTGTCTCACAGTAAAAAAGTCAACTTTTCTGCTGGTTTATACAGTAAAAAGATTATTTACAGACAGCCTATCATATCAGTAAAATCCCAGTTGAAATGTAACTCCCCTTTAATCTCCTCTGATGATCACTGGGGTTTGTGGTCTGCACTTCTTGCCACTGGAGCTTTTGGTATTTGGTAAAGTCTTTAATTTTTCACAAATACTCGTGTAAGGCGGTTTGTTTTCATCAATTATTGTACTACTTCCGTCCCAACCATTTGTTTGTCTTTGATTAAAATACCCCTGGCAAAGAATAAAACAAAGGAAAACAAATGATTGGGACAAAGGGAGTAGTAGAATAACCTTATAAGAGGTAGTTTGGAGATTGAAGGTCGGAGAAGACAAAGTTTGGAAGCGTGATTAGTGCTGCACTCGTCAGCATTTTGGTTGGCTTAGCAGCAAGTAATCTCAGGATTATACCTTTTGAAGCACCTGCATATTCAATAGTCATGGAATATTTATTGCCCTTGACCATTCCCTTGCTCTTGTTTAGAGCTAATATGCGTCAGCTTATATCGTCAACTGGGAGATTACTTCTCGCATTCTTGATTGGTTCAGGTTCTACCTTCTGTTCATCTTGCAGTAAAAAACTCATGATATGTGGATTTATATGTCATGGTTAGGCTATTTGATGAACATGAGTCAGTTTGCGGTTTTGCTTTGATGGTATTGCAGTGGCGACAGTGATTGGGACATTAGTTGCTTTTTCGATAGTGCCTATGCGATCACTTGGTGCTGATGGTTGGAAAATAGCTGCTGCTCTCATGGGTAGCTACATTGGTGGAGGTAAATTAAGTAGACTTTTCTACCTAGTGGTGAGCGCGAGGGTTCAGTCCAATTAAGTTCTGTCTATCGCAACTATATGAATTTTTTTTGTCGTTACAATTTTCAAAGGGAGCCGCAAGGGTAATATCAATTCTGACGGATATCAAGTTACGTTAGGATCTGTTTGCTACTGTTGTTGTAAAAGACTATTTTTGTGATCTTATGATACTGTTAGTAATCCTGTTCAATGTTTAGTGCAGCTGTCAATTATATTGCAGTTTCAGAAGCTCTTGGTGTCTCACCATCAATCGTAGCTGCTGGCGTAGCAGCAGATAATCTCATTTGTGCTATTTACTTCATGACATTGTTTGCCTTAGCTTCAAGAATACCTCCTGAGGCTGCAAAGTCCACTACTGGTAGGTGCCCTAGGAGATTTCTTGTTCTCTGTTGAGAAGTTTTTACAAGGGCTGCTTGGTCTATGTTCAGGATATACAGAAATAGTCAGACGAAAGTGATGATCAAGTTATGTTTTTTCTTGACAGATTTAGAGGAATGTTCTCGATTAAAATCTACGGACAAGCTCCCTGTGCTACCGACAGCCACTGGCATTGCTATATCTTTTGCTATATGCAAATTATCTTCCTTCTTTGCTACACGTTTTGGATTGCAAGGAGGAGTTCTACCTATAGCCACGGCAGTTGTCGTTGCCCTAGCTACTGCCCTTCCCCAAGTGTTCACTTACCTTGCGCCTTCTGGTGATGCTATATCATTGATATTGATGCAGGTATGAAACCCACCTTCTACTAGTTGATAAATCATCAACAAAAATGATAAATCTTCGAAAGAAATGCTGATCTCCTAACAGTATATCGACTTATCTACCATAGATATATGTCATACACCAAACCCTGATTTTCTTCTGAATGCAGTGTTAAAAATTTACGTAATACAGTTTCTGAGTTCATTTTCCATTTCCATGGAGCCAGACTTGCTATTTTTTAGCTTTGAAATATGACAGAATAAAGCAAAATGGCTTACTAATTTGTCTCAGTGCCTGTGCTTCTTTTAGTGTGAAGTAGCAATCTGTCAATGTAAATCTCGGTACAATGTCCATTCAGTCATTCGAAAATACATTTTATTGCGTTTAAACTAAAGTTACATTAGATTATTAGACCCCATCACCCCTCTTTTGGGTTATTGTGGTTACAATTGTTTGAGATCTAGGAGTTGAACTTCTTTGTTGTTCTGGCAATAGGTGTTTTTCGCAGTGATTGGTGCGAGTGGCAGTGTGTGGAATGTCATAAACACAGCACCAAGTATCTTTTTGTTTGCGCTGATACAAGTTACTGTCCATCTGGCTGTCATTCTTGGATTAGGCAAGTTATTTCGGATAGAACTTAAGCTCTTGCTTTTAGCCTCCAACGCCAACGTTGGAGGCCCTACAACTGCTTGTGGAATGGCCACCGCCAAAGGCTGGGATAGTTTGATTGTTCCTGGGATTCTTGCCGGCATTTTTGGCATATCAATTGCCACTTTTCTCGCCATAGGTTTTGCTGTAACTGTTCTTAAATACATGTAGTTCTTGAAAACGTATTGTACACCTGTAAGATGAATAAAGCGCTCTTTTTATCTAGTTGATAGACTTTGGGCTGCTATTTGAGACCGACTTCTTAAACTCGTGTTATTTGAGACCAGTAAAAAAGAACTTC
>VHZZ01001826.1:0-10078 GCA_009801015.1 Silene noctiflora | reverse complement strand
TATATATATATATATATATATATATATATATATTCTGTGTATTTAAATTAGTCGAACATATTTACAAATAATAGTATTTTTATCGGACCCGTATATTTTTTGTACGGGTATAAAACTAGTTTTAATAAAACATAAAGAGAGGGAGTTAAATTGGAAAAATTAAGAGGAGAAAAAAAATCAGAAAATAAACCCAAACAACAAAGGCAAGAGCAAGGAGGATATGAGCACTTGACTTAAGCAAATAAGCAGTGCCGCCATTTCTATATCTTCAACTTCTTCACCGCTTCATTTACCACAAAATTTGTTCGTAGATCTTCATACATATAATTCCTGCAAATTCAAGTTCTTCCAACAATCCAATTGCAGTATTATAGTGTAAGTTTATCATGTTTTATATCCCTATCTTATTTCTCTAAACCCTTAAACCCTAACTATTTAAATTTGTTGTATCATATTTTTTAGATTAATATCCAATGAAAGGTTCAATTTTATGAGGTGGGTAGTTCTTAATTTTGATGGGATCAAGTTATTTGGTGGAAAGATTCAATATTTTTCTGGGTTTATTAGATTCATTGAAAACTTCCAAGTTATTGAGATAATGGGATTTGTTGGATTGTTGTGTTTTCTTGAGTATGAACTTTGTAGCTCAGCTTGGTCGGAGGGGATTTTTGAGGCCCTTGTGTTGTTTTCGTTTCGGTTTCGTGTCACGGGTCATCATTTGCAGTTATAGTAGCTCTTGTGGTGATAGTGATGATAATGTTAGTTGTGTTAGTGGGTTTGATCATATTGAGAAATTGATTAGAGAAAATTGGAAGGATCTGGATTTCGATAGAAATATGGGGATTGATGATGATGAAAAGGAAATGGAAAATGTGGGTGCTTTTTGGAGAAATAAGTATTATGAGACTACTCGGAGAGATGTTGATAGGTTGTTTGATATATTGAGGCAAGATGGTCCAGGGTTTGACGTGAAATCAGCTTTGGATGAATTGAATGTAAGGATTTCAGGGTTTATTGTTAGGCAAGTGTTTTTGAAGATTTTGAAAATTGTGAATAGTGAAAATAGGACTGTGTGCGCCAGATTGGCGTACAAGTTTTTTGTGTGGTGTGGCGATCAGGAATATTATTCACATACAGTCAATGCATACCATTTGGTGATGCAAATTTTTGTTGCTGCCGAGGAGTTTAAGGCAATGTGGCGATTAGTTGATGAGATGATAGAGAAGGGTTACCCGACTACCGCTAGGACTTTTAACATTTTGATATGTTGTTGTCGTGAGGTGGGATTGCAAAGAACGATTGTTGAGAGGTTTGTTAGATCGAAGACATTCAATTATCGTCCTTTCAAGCATTCCTACAATGCTATTTTACTCTGCCTTCTCAATGTGAACCAACATCGATTAGTTGAGTGGGCTTATCAACTAATGCTGTCGGATGGCTATTTGCCTGACACTCTAAGTTATAATATACTCATATGTGCGGAGTATAGGTTAGGAAAGTTGACTCATGTTCATCGTTTAATTGATGAAATGGGCAAGGCCGGATTTTCTCCAGATGTTCATACATATAATATCCTTCTTCATATCCTTGGTAAAGGGCATCGGCCTCTTGCTGCACTCCATCTTCTGAACCACATGAGGGAAGTTGGAGTTCATCCTAGTTCTCTCCACTTCACAACCTTAATTGATGGTTTGAGTCGGTATGGGGATATGGATGCTTGCAAGTACTTCTTTGATGAGATGATTAAGAACAAGATTAAGCCTGATGTCACTTGTTATACAGTTTTAATAAATGGATATATAGCATCAGGGAAGCTTGAGAAGGCCCAACAGCTTTTTGATGATATGTTTGCACAAGGACAACTACCAAATGTTTTTACATACAACTCTATGATTCGGGGACTTTGTATGGCTGGGAAATTTAAGGAGGCATGCTCTATGTTAAAGGAAATGGAAAAAAAAGGTTGTACCCCAAACTTTCTTGTGTACAGTTCCTTGATTTACAATCTTCGGAACGCTGGAGAACTTTATGAAGCACGTAAAATCATGAAATACATGATTAAGAAAGGACAGTATGCCCATCGCGCCTCAAGAGTTTGGAGCTACAGGAAATGATATTCATAGGAATAAGAACATTGTATTGGAGACAATGTTACTTGGACTTTGTTCAAAGTATCCGACACATGTACGTTGGCCTTAAATGAAGGGTTCAAGTGTTATACACATGTCCGAATGTTGAGTGTCAGACATTAGTATGCGAGGTTATTTGAAGAGTGGAAGTAACATAGATTGAAGAGCAATGCATCAAATCTTTACACTCGACAGTTTGTCAGTTGGTCTCTGCTGCTTGTGTCAGATGTCATCTGAATTCGTATGGTATGAAAAACTTACCATTTTATCAATTCTTTATATAGTCCAAGTTAACGCATGTGCTTCCCAAATAGCGATTAAGAGTAGTTAATCATGCTTTTGTAGGGGGAAGATGTCATCTTGATGATTGTTAACTGTTTACATTTGAGAATTGATAATATTTGCTGATCAAATTTAGTTTTCTTTTCCATTACTTCAGTTTTTACCTAGGTTTTGAATTTTTTCCCTTGTGTTTTTCTCACCTGCCACGAGAGACTGTAACAAATTTGGAAAAAGAAGTGGACAACACTATAGATTTTTTTCCTGCATGTGTGTCCACGAATTTGGAAAAAGAAGTGGACAATACTATAGATTTTTTTTCCATATATGTGGATTTTTTGTATTTGATGTTATTTGAAATATGTAGTGTTTTTATTTAATTTTTAAAAATTTATTTGTTCTTTTCGGATTTATTACACGTTTTTACCAACAACTTGGTTCACTTTAAATGTATTCCGGTCCCTTAAGTTTTACTTCGGTTTTCAAAATCGTTTTAATCTTTATTCTCAATTTAAATTCTAAGTTTTTATAAAAGAAATCCAGATTTCGATTTTAAAACTTATTAAGTTTACCTTGACGTTTTCATTTTGTTTCACTCCCCTTTTGTTTTTCACTTTTCCTTTTCTATATTCTCGCATTTTGAGGTGTGCGATCACCCATGGGCGGTTCTAAAGGATGATTCATGTCAGCCGACCCCAAATCATTTTGGGATTAAGCTTTGATGTTGTTGTTGTTGTGTCCATGATTGGTAGACACTTACTGTTGTTGTAAAGCTTGCAAGGCTTTGCGACTAGATTTTTGCTGCTATTTCGGAAGAAAAAAGCATTTGTTTCTGTCATGGTCCAATGATTATGTGGTCTCTGGACTTGATGGTTTTTGCTTCTATTTCAGGGTAGAAAAAGCATTGTCATAGCTGTGCTCATCAAGGAAAGAACATATCATTATTTAAGACTTTTGCCAAGCTTTTTAAACTCGTGCTTGAGAATAATTGCTGTGTAGTGTAGAAACTATTGTCTCTGGACTTGATGGTTTTTGCTTCTATTTCAGGGTAGAAAAAGCATTGTCATAGCTGTGCTCATCAAGGAAAGAACATATCATTATTTAAGACTTTTGCCAAGCTTTTTAAACTCGTGCTTGAGAATAATTGCTGTGTAGTGTAGAAACTATTGTCTCCTTTCAATCGTCATTGGTTTCCTCTCTGTTGATGTTCATTCAGCTTTTTAAGCTATTACGGAAGTATTCTCTGAAGCAACTCTGAATCTTTTGCTGCTTTTGTATTCCTAAAAGTCGGTGGCATTGACAAAGACCTTGTAGACACGTGGTAAGTACCCGTTCTCGACTTTCTATTTGCTGCACCTCCCACTGTATATCTGTTCTCTGGTGCAAATATATGTTTGAAAACTGGATGCAAACGTCGCCTAGACCCTGCCTTGTTATATAGGCCTTTATGTGAACAGGAGGTCACAACTTCTACCTTTTATGGTCCTGTTATGTCGAAATTGGACCAGTATGGCCGATACAATGTTTCTTGTTTGAGATTGTTGTATTCATACATTTAAGATATTGGGTTTTAACCTTTTTATTAAAGGAGGAATACAACATTGACGGTTTTGCTCTATGCATACATGTGTCTCATACAAGTTTTTGTTGCACCAATATATCCATGATTAAACCAATTCTAGACTGATGGCACATAACATTTTTTACGCCCTATAGAAAAACGAGCCCTGAAAAACTACACCAATCTCAACGACACTGTCTTATAGTATGATACCATGATTCGTGACCATGAATGCAACATATGAAGATGGACTGTGCATCATTATGATCTCTAGTGCTATCAAAAGTTGTGTGTTGTGTTGGGTGTTAGTGTCCAAAGATAGTGCAATGGAGTCAATGTTGGGGTCCAAAGGAAAACAAAGGTCTACATTTGACCCTCAAACATTGATTGAATGGCTCCGGCCAAAGATATTTGGAAAATCAATTTTGATTGTCTAATATAGCCGATAAGGCAGTCCTTAGCTTTAATACTAGAGATCGAAGAGTGTTGTTACTTAGAGCTAACCCTTGTGATCAATTTCAGTGTTTTGTTAGTCGAGAGTCAGGATTCTTGCTGTTTGAGAAGATGATATAGCAGCAGAAGAATTAGGATTTTACAAACTAGCCGTTGAGAGTGATAGTTTTTGCGGTATGAATTCTATTCTGAGGGACTTGGAAGATCACATGGAAATATTATTCTTTTATTGCAAATCATAAATTTGCATATTCCATTTTTAAGGAGGTGACTGGTGACTGGTGACTGGTGACTGGTGACTGGTGACTGGTGACTGGTGAGTTATAAGTTTTGTAAGACCAATAAGGTTGTCGACTTGAAGGCCAAATTTGGGATATTCATGTTTTTTGAGGTGGTTGATAGTCATTTACTTTCACATTCTTTCGGCATCCGAAATGATAGAAATGTAATGATCCTTTTCAAAGGGTCAACATAATCGAGAAACGCGATTTTTGTATCTCCTTGGGAATCGAGTCTTTTTTTTCCCATCTGCATCTAGATTCAATATCGACAGAAATTGAGTTGAGATTTGCATTAACTTGACAATGTCGACGGTTCACTGATTTATTTTGTTTTAGTCTAAAGCTAAAGCTAGCGTTGTTTGACTATTTTAACTTAAAGATCTCTAACAACCTTCTTTAATTCCACCTCTATTTTAATCGGTGTGAGAGCCGACGGTGTTAAACAAGAATTGGTGATCGATCTTTGGTAGGTTGGACTATTGGCAGCATGAAAGGCTAATCCATAATCTAACGAAACTAGTATATGATGCTTGCTTGAGTCATTAACCTATAGAAGTTATTTACAGTGGTATGTGTTTGATGAATCATTGCGCATATTCTGGATTCCCCATCTTTTTCAGTACATTAATGGATGGATACCTTAAAATATGAAGAATCGCCTTCTTTCAAACTTCTGATTAAATGTTCAACTTATTTGGTTTTAATTTGGTAAAGTTTGTCCATATTTTAGTCCACTTTAGTGGCCGCATATTCATACTCCGTCTCAATCATTTCTGTATATTTTATTCCTGTTTACTCCTTCCGTCTCAGTCTCGGTCATTTAAGAATGTAGATCATCTTATGGTATCTTTGTGAATGAAAGATGAAAGATGAAGGAAAGCCAACGGAATTCAAACCACCTCGAAAAATAGAACTTGATAGGAACATGAGACGTTTGTGAATAAATCAACAATTTTTACTTTTCCTAATGCATTCTGCTTTTGTCCAATTCATCCTACGTTGGTATATTTGACCGTCTTAAACCTAAGACGGATATTGCCGTTTTCAACCAAGAATTAGTGTTATGGTTTATTATGGAATAAGCTAAAATCTGAAGATGGATTTGAAGTTTTTGTTTAGCCAATTTGATTGTGTGTGAAAATGGTTTAAATATGGAAAACAAACGAAAGAGTCGAAAACAAAGAGGATCTAGTAATATTGCGCACTCCATGTGGTGTTTATCTCACCGTCACACTCAGTCACTTATCATTAATACCATTAGTTGCCAATTTGGCATGGTCGTCTTAAAAGACGGTCTTAACTAAAATCTCTCATAACCTCCTTTTACTTCTACCTTTATTTTAATCAGGTGATAAAGCCTTGTTAACTTAAGATCGTCTTAAACAAGAAATGTTGTTAACATTAGTCCTTAAAAAAATGCCTTATACTGGTAAAACTTACAAGGAATAGATTTGTTGTAATCGTGTAACAATCCGACTCCTCAATTTTGAACTAAATATGATAGCGTAAAAATAAAAAATATGTTGGGGTTGTGAATAACATTTTTTCAATTCACAAAGACTTTGTAGTTGTAGAATCGACCTTTATATTACCATTTTTTTTTTGCTAAACATGGGTTGATGTGTTTTTTTGTCTAGATGTTTTTTTTACCTCTCACAACTTCTCTCCCACTTGCCGACAATTTGCCAAAAAAAAAAAAATATATCTAGATGGGGTATATGCAAAACAATTGTCATAAGCTTGCTGAGTTGATATTCGCATTGTATTATTCAGCAAATAAAGACAATATGTGCCCCATAGATAACAAACCTTTTAACAACCCAAAAAATAGTTTAACCACCGATCAACCTCACTGCCATAAATAGTAGGCCGTAATCATATCAACCGGAGATGTCTTAATCTAGTGATTAAGATAATTAGACAAATGTATTGTGGATAATAGGTCCCATGGTCGATTTTTCCTACCATTTATTGTAATGTAACTGAATACACGCTTCGTTAGACAAAAAAAAAAAAAAACATATCAATAATTCTGGTGGCAATACATGGCAAATTTCTACAAGAACTATCCCCATACGCTGATACGCATACCACATCTTTGTCATTATTTTAGGTCACATATTAACAAATACACCTAATTGACCTAAACCACTACTAAATATAAAGTTTGTTCATACCACTTAAGCAAAGGTCTTGAATTTGAGCTTTGAGAATATTGGCTCAGATTTGGTCTAAACCGTTTGGTATACACGAAAAAATAGAATTTTGTTATAAGAATATATTATACTCATATAATAATAATTAATAAAAGGCAGGATGATTATTTTGGTGTCTCTGGTTTCTTGTCTTCTTTTTTGTCTTCTTTTTTTTCTTCCTTTTTGTCTTCTTTTTTATCTTCTTTTTTCTCTTCTTTAGCAGGACCAACAGAGATTAGATCAACCTTACCAACTTTCTTCAATTTCTTCACTACTGCTACTGTATCCATTTGCCCTATCACTGTCAACTTTTGCTCTTTTAGATCTGCTGCTATTGAATCCACCCCTGTTTGTTCATCCACACATTCATTTTGTGGTAAAACATCAGTCTCTTGTTAGATCGTTGTATGACGTATAATGTTCTCATGGTTTAACTTATGTACCTCATCTAATAATAGCAATAACCGAGGAGTTTCGGCCTTATAAGAGACTTACCGATTAAACATATACAGAGTAATTAACCAAAGAATACGTAAATATTCGAGTTGGCGAAATTTAACACGTAAGCAGGTGCAAGATTTCCAAAAAATGTCTAAGATTACCTATTTTTGCTACCCAAAATTCTTAAATATGAACCATAATATAGATATAAAATAATATGATGAAAAATCGCTACCCAAAATTCTATTTCTGGCTTCGCCCTGCACGTAAGGTTGTCGCTAAATAATCTGACTAAGCCATAACTTATTCTGCTAACTACTATCTAGGATTCTAAATTCGAGCTCTGCCCCTACATATAATCATTTATATGTTGACACGTAGCCTATAATGTTACTTGGACACTTCTTATTCTCTCGCATATCAGTATAGGACACTAGACACTCGAACATGAGTTCATTTTAAGCCAAAATGGGTAGATATTTCATTAAAATAGCCAAGTTCGATAGTTAAACATGCACCCATATCGAATTCCCGTAACTAGCATGTAAGTAAATGATGTATATACTATATGAGGTAGAAAAGTAGAAAATGTTTGTAAGTACCAAAGATATCAGCTGCAGCTTCAATAGCCTTCTGCTTTGTTTTTTCATCAGTCATAGTCAAGACCTTAAGCACCACTTTCTGCCCATGTAAAAAACAAATGACAGAATTACTTGACAAAGTAACCAAATTCATATGAAATTATCCGTCTTAAACATAAAACTGTTTAAGTTAGACAAAAGGAGGTTGTGAACTACTCCGTAATAAAAAGATTAGTCCCATATATTCAGCTTAAGACGGATATTTGAAATGAGAAAAGAGTAAAGAAGAAGAATATACCTGAGCCATGGTGATGTTTTGAACAAGAAATTAAAATGAAAAATAAAAGTGTGAGAATAAATGGAAAAAGGAGGAGAATGGAGAATGGTTGTGTTGAATATAAAAAGGAGTGCAAAATGTGAGGTTGGTGATTCATTGACATGGAAGTGGGGTCCATTTAATGGTATTTTTGCAGCCTATATACTTCTTAAAAGTCGGCAAAAATAATGCTACCTTTTGTGCCTAAGCCATGTTGCTAAACTAAAAAGTAACGTACGTAATCCCTACCTACAAGATTGAAATCGACATTCAATATTGTGAATTTGTGATAATATGCTCCTTCAATATTTTTTATGGTTTAATTTCAGCTTCATTCAGTTAAGTTATTAAGTTCGGTTCAGCTCTATACAACTTTACTCTTATTTCAGCTCTGTTAAGGTCAGTTTAACTCTAAATCTACAGTTCAGTCCAGTTTTTTCAACCGAATAGAACATGACCTAAGTCATGTAATTATATCATCGAACTATAGATAGAATGAAACAAGACACAACCTACTAGGCTTTATGTTTGCACACCTTGGAATTAAATCGACAACACCTTCGTGGTGGTAATATCAAAACCGTGAATCTTAGAGAAAGAATCAAGAAAATACTAAAGCTATAACACACATCTCCTATGTCTCTTATATATTAAAAGAATAACAAAAAAATGAATTTTTTTCATTAAATATAAGTTTTTCATTAAACTCTAAACTATATTATTTTAATTAAACTAAAATAAAATTGGTAAAAATTATAAACAAAAAATTGTTAAATCTTTCACTGACGGTATTATTAGATAATGACTTGCCACCTACTTATTCCACATAAAACGAAAACATAAACGAATCCTATTAGTATCGTGACAAAAATCATTAAAAAAAAATTGGGAAAATTTATAAAATGAAGTGATTAACTTTTGAGTTTAAAAATAATCATCAAATTACACATTTGATGATATTATTCAATTGTTCTGCAGATCAAATTTTTTCTTTAAATCAAAATACCTTGCAGATCAAATTTTTTCTATAAAATTTACAAGTAAGGAAAAAAAAAAACTAAAACGCTATATACACCGTGCAGAAATTGAACGAAATATGAACTAGTACTTTCAATAATAAAATACAAACGCTTGTTGTCATATTGCTCTAGCTTCTTTAACACAAATTCTCATTTGTGACGGGTGTGAACACGTCACAAGCTTGTGACATGAAACAAGCTTGCAAGTGAGAGAGGTAAATGAAGAAAGACTTGTGAGACATCACAAGCAAGACGGACCGATTCTTTAATTAGTTAAAATTATACTCTCAAAGTGTTACTAATTGGCAACATGACATGACTACTGAGATCAAATTGTTACTTTGTTACCACGGAGTCAAAATTGGCCAAAACTGTTTTCACCTTGAATAATCCCAATAATTCTAGAAACAGGATTCAAAAGTCAATGCAATTAGTTGCACATGAGATGTTGTTGACCCTTTTCTTCAGCCTTATTTCAAAGAAAACCTATATGTAAATCCATTTTCAAAATATTTGATACCTATAAAATTGTTGTAGGGATACAATAATCTCATACGAGTAATAGTTTTCGCTCTTATCTAAATGACTAGTTTTCAACCCGTGCAAAATTGCACGGGCATGTTTTTAAGAACGTTTTCTTAATTATTGATTACTAAACAAAGGTTAACCAAAATACATGAATATTTTATACTATATTTCTTATATAGTTATACTATATTTCTTATGTAGTTATAATAGCTTACACACGTGAAAGAGTTGTCGGGATTTTAAAGTTGCACATGTTAGTAATCCATGAAAGAAATGCACGAAATCAATGCTAAAT
>VHZZ01001823.1:126092-136218 GCA_009801015.1 Silene noctiflora | reverse complement strand
ACAAATTCTTCTACAATCATTAATTCCCAGGTGCTATTGTTCACATCTCACAAGTACAAATCATACTAAAGGCAAAGATCAAGGAATTTATCATTAGTATAATAAACTTTAATGCATTGATATATTCTCATTCAAAACCAACTTGGCTATGTAAAAACAAGTAAAATTTTTAATAAAGGCATAAATGTGGTATTAGTACATTAGACTTAACAATTTTAAAAACTCCACAAAGGTAATATGAGATGAACGTAATTGATGAGAGTACCTGTTTAGCATTTGAGCAATTCCAACTTTTATCTATACTCTGAAACATCAATACTTTTGGTTAGATTAATTCTAGTTAAATACATTCATTGCATAAAAAATTGTAATGTTACACAATTTTTCCATAAATATACAGTAAAAAAGTGTTCAACAGACTTAATTCAAAGTTTAACGACTTAGGACAGGAAATTGAGTACACAATACGGTATCAAAACTACTGTTAAGTTGAATCGACATGGGAAAGGTCACACAGAAAACATAATTTAGCTACATAAATGTAAAGAACTTGCTTCTTAAATTCATACTCCCTYCATACCATTCATTTGTTTACCTTTTACATTCTTTGCGAGAGACATTTAAATCAAAGGTAAACAAATGATTGGGAGGGAGGGAATATATTAAAACATTGCCCATTAATTTCAAGGATAAATCAAACTGTTCCGGTAATAGAGAAAAAAACTGGCAGTATAGATTTTATAAATATGAATGTTAAATTACATAACAAATTTGGAGGAACAAAACCAAGCAAGTATAGAGGAAGAACGTTTAACAACCTAMAATATGAAAATRCTACCAAATAAATAAATTTTGTGCATTATAAATCAATTAACTTTATAAAATAATGAATAAAACTTACCATGGAAATTATCTCAAATTTAATAGCAAAAACGCCTAGAGATTCTGAAAAATAGAGATAGAAGCCATGAATCCTCAAAAATAAACCAATTGACCGGAGAAAATAACTTTTCTTACAAATTACTCTTGTGAACAATAGATCTGGAGTAATATCTAGTACATACTCCCTCCAATCCACACCAAACTCCCCACTTACTATATATGGATCATCCACACCAAACTCCCCATTACCCTTTTAAGTAGAAAGTTTGACCAAATAGTCCTTATTACTACCATTTATTTACACATTTGCCATCAACTTTATCCCTTCAATCCACATCAAACTCCCTACTTACTCATATTCAATACCCATTTTACCCTTACTTTTTCCTTGTTTCTTAAAACATGTGAAAACTTATATGGGGAGTTTGGTGTGGATTAGAGGGAGTATAAAATAGGGAAATAAAGCATAAATTTTGAGTGCATTAACAACAAATCAAATGATAAAACAAATTAAAGAATTGAAGAAATAGTAGTATGAGAGATGGATAACCTTACCAAAACAAAATTATGGAAATCTTTAACAAAATTATGGAAATCCTTCATTATTGATTGTAGAAGGGAAGGGAGGGAGGCGRAGAGCTTACAACGTGAAGATAGGGTTTTGGGTAGTGGGAGTAGTTGAGTTGGGACGAGCAAATTGACTGAAACGAGGTGGTTTTGGGCCGTTTATTATTTTTTTTAATGTGTGATCTTTATTCGCAGAATATTACGGTGTGACGCTTGGAATAAGCGTCAAGCATTAAGTGTCATTAAGTGACGGGATTTGTAGTAGTGACTTCTTATTTTGCCTTAATTATTGCTCAAGGTAGCATCTTTTCTTTACAAAGAAAGTGAAATATTATACTAGAATATTCACAAATTCTTATTTAAAACGGCAATATCGGTGTCAAATTTTAAACGAATCAACTATGGTAGATAAAAGCAGGATGCCTACTGCCTAAGGACTAACAAAAGGTTTGTCTTATATATGCAGATAAGATGGTATTTTACTCGTTTTTATCCTAAGACGTATAGTGTCGTCCTAGGAGGAACTTGTTACAGTAGAGTATTATCGGTTAGGAGTTAGAACCCGGCGAAATTATTTTTGTAGCAAATAATACGGTAAAAATATAATAATTGAATATATTTTAAAATATACCGATACGTGAAAAATGAGAATGCATATTTATTTAGCAAGCATATTTGTTCATCACAAATTCTCATTGTGATTGGTCAAGTACTATCCATGTGTAGATAAGACAGAAATAAAATGTCTAGGTAATAGCAATTTGTTTTCTCTTATTTACTCACATAGATAATATTTAACTCGTCGCAAATTTATAACGGATATGTCCATCATAAAAGAGACTTTCTATTCGTTCATATACATTAAGAACACCACTAGAAAAACCATTTAAAAAGAAAGAAGAAAAAGAAAGTCTGGCAAATTGTATAGGAGCACGTGAGTGGACGTGAGCCATTTCGGGGAAGATGAGATACGGTGAGATGACATGGGTCGATAGGGGTGACATGGAAGCATTCAATTGGATGTAACTTTAAGAGAATCAGAAAGAAGCGGACATACGACATAGAATATTCGAGAAAGAACAAATAAAGTACTCCGTATATGCTGGAATGACGAATGCAGGAAGGTTGGATGCGTGCAAAGTGTACGTATTATTAATTATTATTGTATATACTTCCAAACAGAGGAAAGGCGTGATTACGAGAGGCAGCTACTGTACCGTAAATAAGTGAACTATCAAGTGCCATCAAGATCGTGGCTAATGACAATGTTAAAACGCTCAGGGATGTTTGGATGGGGCATTTGGAATAAATTGGAATGGATTTCATTCATTTAAGTGTTTGGTTGACCTCTTTTGGAATGGAGTTTGATATCCGAGGGGTTCCAAATTCATTCCAAACCCTTGGAATCTCATACCCTAGTCTCACCCCATGATTCTAACTCCATTCCACCATATATACAAACCCTAGAATTGTAAAAAACATTCTGATAATCCGTCTCATTGAAATTCTTTTTTACAATAAAGGGTATATACAAAACCGTCTTATTGAAAAACATTCTCTCTCTTACTTTTGAGAGAGCCTTTTCTCTCCCTGTGAGAGCCCCTTCGTATTCATCACGTTTTTCCATCAGTTTCCAATTGCATTTTAATATTCATCCGTTCCTCGTTTTTCTCCACTTCACTCATTGGTTTGCTCTACTTTTCCTGATAATCCATTGTTTCTTAAGATTCTTTTCGTGTTTTATTATCTCTAATCATTGGCTTCTCTCCTACTGTATTGGTGAGCTGGACTTTTCCTAGGGTTTCCCAGATTCTGGCCAATCACTGGACTCTGTGCTTCTGTTTTATCCGAAACCTTACAGTTCCTAGGGTTTGCATGCGTTATTTTCTTTGCCTATTTAAGTGTTAGTCGATCGTTTTAGTTCATCAGCTACTTCTTTCCTCCTTTTAAATATATGTATAATTTATGGAGTATCATCAAGATATTGGGAATGATAGGCCCCCAAATGGGGCTCCTCAGTTTGCTGAAAATTACCATAATCATGGTCACAATAAGGAATATTACCATCAAACTCATCCAGAAGCTGAGTTTAAACCGTCCAACCCCTTGCATGCAAGTGCATGGCGCTTTCCTAGATCAGGGCTTGTATTTAACCTTGATCCTGCGACTCTAAGTAGGACTAGGGGCTTTTGGGAGAGATGTGTGCTGGGTTTTTTCGTGGATTATATGATCTTTAAGCCCCATAAGTTGAAGGATGTGATCCGTAGGCAATGGAAGACTAGGGGGGGTTATTTCTGTTCTAAAGTTGGGGGAAATCTATGCTTTTCACTGTGCAGATGAGGCTGATAAAGAAGATCTCCTTGAAAAAACTTACGCAACGTTTTATGGTGCTTTCATGGTCTTTACAAGGTGGTTCCTAGATTGTATTCCACGCACTATCCGTTTTCCTTATGCTGATGTGTGGGTTCGTGTGTGTGGGCTCCCGTTTGAATATTTAAGCCACAAAGTGGCGAATATTGCAGGTAATCTCCTTAGTCGTCACTTTGTGGTGGAAGACTTTGATCCTTTTCCTGAGAAGGATTACTTGCGCATTAAGGTTAGGATTCAATTAAATGAACCCCTATCCCCAGGTTTCTTTCTATCTCTGGATGATGGATTCTTATTATGGATTCAGTTTCGTTATGAAGATGATTTAAATACTGTATTCGATGTGGTAAGGTTGGACATGTGGCTGCATGTTGCAGAGAGAGTATAACAACCATAGTTTCGAGTGTCAATGGCCTCCTTGATAGAGCTCAGGGAAAAGGGTTTGCGGTTTTTCAGACACAAAGTAACCACACTATGTTTAACCTTGACCTTAGGGCGACCCCATCAACAACAAAGTTTGTGTCCTCTAAGATTAGATTGGGCAGGAATTGCAGGGATGGTTCTCCTCCTGGGGGAAGATTTGTCGATGAACAAGTTATTGATTTCGGTATTGGAACCACACCAGAAGGTAAAGTGTACCCTGGTATGCGCTTTAGTGTTACTGCTCAGCCGTTCGCGGGTCCGGTTATTTTTAATCTGGGAAGTTTTAATCCTACTAATGGTGTGAATGCAGGGTCTTCCTTAGATCCTAACTCTGGTAATGAACAACCTACACATAATAATCTTGCCAACACTGATACTTTCAATGCAGGCCCCTCTGACCTTATTGGTGCTGCTATGAATAATATTGGTGTGTCTCAATCTACTAATCCTGAACCTATGAATATTGAGACGGTTGCCGGGGATGCTCAATGTTATCAGAATTTCAATAGTACTGACACGCCTGCTTCTATGCCTGTTCCTGACTCTGCCCCTTTCCCTACTGATCCAATCTATACTGGTGGCAGTGTTGGGGGGAGTGCTGCAGGTGGATTTATTCTTGAACAAGATAGTATGCCACTGAATGATCCTTATTCTCTTTATGTCAATCTAAATGCTACAGTTACCCCATTTGACAGAGATACACATATCCAAGAAACTATTCTTAACCGGGTTGAGAGTGATTTCAATTGGGCAAGGCTGGAAGATGAAAATAGGGGTTATGCACAATACTTTGACCCTCCTCCTCAAGGGGTCCCCATTGTCTACCCGTATAATTTCTATCAAAACAACTCCGATGAAGTACGATCTTCTGATGTGGGGAATACACAAAATAGAAATGACATGATTATTAATATTGAAGACAACTCCAGTTCCAACTATTCTACACCCGAATGGCCCCTTTATTCTTCGGACTCGGACTGCCCAAGTGACTTGGGTAATAACTTGGAAGCTGAACATGCGGAAGTTAGTACTATGCTGGCGCTAAACATTAGCCCTTCCCAAGTTGCTGCTCTTGAGGGTTCTGATGTGAGGACTTGTGATGGTCCTACACCTACTGTTGACCTGCAACTTAAGGGCCCTGTTGTTTATGATCCTCTTGTTGATGTCCAGGTTTTCCAGTTGGGGCAGGTTATGGGTAAGGATCCCTCCAGATTTAAGAAAGCAAAATCTGCGGATGCGTCTGTCTCCTTGGCAAAAGTTGGGGATGGTTCTGATGCTCATTTGTTGACTAATCTGAAGCTCCCATTTAAAAAAAGGAAATGCAGGTCTGAAATGGATGCTTCTGATGTCAAGGGTGAGGTGATGGACTCTGTGGGACATGCAAAATCTTATCTTATTCACATGGCAAAGAAAGTTCGTGCTAATTCCTTTATTGCTGCTAGTGAAGGTCCTTCTCCTGGAATTGCCTTTCGTATGAATATTGATGATGTTGATGGGTTTGATTCAAGTGATGAGTCTTCTGCTGCTGAATGTGTTTTGGGTGTTGCGGAGGTTGGCCTTAAGCAACCTCCTCCGCTCCCATGATTGGCCTAATTTGGAATTGTAGGGGACTTAACAATGTGCTCTCCCCTATAATTCCTAAAATTAGAGCACTTATTAGTAGTAATAGTTATGACTTTATCTTTTTATGTGAAACGAAATGTAAGGCTAGTCTAGTTAGTCAAATGCTTAGGGGACCGGGGTATGCTGTCTCTGTGGGGGTAGATGCCGATGGTTGTTCTGGTGGCCTGTGGTTTGGATGGCGCAAGGGCGTTGTGATGAAATGTGTGTATACTTGTAATAACTTCATCATTATCCGGAATGAAATGAATGTCGCTTTGCCTTGGTATCTCGTTTTGTTCTATGGGGAGCCTGATACTTGTAAACGCACTGATGTCTTTCAGCATTTGGGTACTTGGATTTCCTCTTTTGCTTCTCCACTTGTGATTGTAGGGGATTTTAATCAAGTGGAATTTACATCTGACAAATTTAGTAAGAAGAAAGGGAGTATTATTGGCGCTCTTGACTTCCATAAATGGCGTGTGGAACATGAGTTAGTTGATATTCCGTTCAAAGGTCCTCGGTTCACTTGGTGTAATAATAGGAAAGGCTTTGATAGAGTGTATGAAAGAATTGATAAGGCGTATGGCTCTAAAGACTGGTTTTTCATCTTTCCGAGTACTGGTGTTAAACATTACCCGATTCAGCTATCTGACCACGCGCCTATCGAGCTGAATTTTAATCTTGTTAAAAATAATGTCAAAAAACCGTATAAAATTGAAGCCTGGAGTCTGGATAAYGAGGAGTGCTTGTCTTTAATTAAGAAAGGGTGGTTGTCCGATTACATTGGCTCCCCTCCTTTTCGGTTGGTTAGGAAGCTTGCTTATATTAGGAACCTCATGATGCAATGGTCTCTTAATAAAAAGAAAGAATGGAATAGGAAATGGGATTCTTTTGATGACCGTCTTGAAGAAGCTATGGAAAGAACTATTAGTACCGGATCATCGGACTTCTCTGATAATGTGAATATGGAAGTCAATGCTTTTGCTTCTGCTGCTGCTGTCTATTGGAAGCAACGTGCTAAACTGAAGTGGGCTATTGATGGTGATACTTGCACTAAGTTCTTCTTCAACTGGGTTAAGGGTCGTGCGGGACGTAATTTTATTCTTGGGCTTAAGAATAATCGGGGTGAATGGGTTTATGATGAATCTCGTATTGGAAGCATGTTCTATTCTTACTTTTATGAGATTTATAGACCGGTTTGTTGTAGTGGTCAAGCTCCCTCTGTTACTTCGGTCATTTCCCCTTCGCCCCTGCATGCATCATCATCCTCTACTGCTACTGCTATTGCTACGACTGCTGCTACGTCCGTTTCCCTTACTTATGATCCTACTATTATGTTAGAATACAATTCGCTTTTCTCTACGGTTGATGTTCGCATAAAGGAAGATGATTTTGATTTTCTCTCAAAGCCTTTTGTTCCGAAAGATGTTAGGCGTGCGGTCTTCCAACTTGGTTCTTTAAAGTCGCCTGGACCGGACGGCTTTCCTGCTATCTTCTTTCAGAAATGTTGGTTTACTGTTAAGGAGGATATTACTGCTGCTGCTCTTAGTATCCTCAATGGTGGTTATGTGCTTAAAGAAATGAATAGAACTTTTATTGCCTTAATTCCTAAATGTGAAAGCCCAGAAAGAGTTGAAGACTTTCGCCCCATCAGTCTCTGTAATGTGATCATGAAAGTCATTACAAAATGTATTACTAACAGGATGGCACGGGTTATGACGTACTTGATAAGTGATTATCAAAATGCTTTTGTTACTGGACGACAGATGGGTGATAACGTCTTGATTGCTCATGAGGCCATTCAAAACATCAACAAACATAGGGTTGGTTCTTGCGGCCGTTTTGCCCTCAAAGCTGATATGAGTAAGGCTTATGACCGTATTAGGTGGGATTTTATTCAACGCACGCTATGTTGTTTTGGTTTCCCACAAAATTTGATTCATCTCATTATGAGTTGTGTTTCCACGGTGTCTTATGAGGTCCTCGTTAATGGGGCACCTTTGAGTTAGTTTTGCCCTAACCGTGGGTTGCGGCAAGGAGACCCTATTTCACCGTATCTTTTTATCTTATGTATGGAGGTTCTTTCTAGGAACGTTCAAGCTGCTCAGGATAATGGGATTATCTCTGGTATAAAGTTGTCCCGCCAAGCTCCTCCCATTTCACACCTATTCTTTGCGGATGATTCGATCTTCTTTCTCCATGATAGGGATAATGCTTTTGCGAGACTTAAAGGATTACTGGATTCTTATTGTGCTGCATCGGGCCAACGCATGAACGATAGCAAATCTGGTATTGTCTTTAGCCCAAGTACGACTATGAGATCAGTCACTAATGGCTTAAGAACCTTCAATATTTCTCATAATAAGGGTATTGGTAAATATCTTGGTATTGAGACGGACTTTGCTTCCTCTAAAAAGACTATCTTTAACGACCTTATTGAAAATGTTCGAAGGCGCATTTCCTCTTGGAATGGTATTTTTCTATCACCAGTTGGTCGCCTGACCTTGATTTCTTCTGTTCTGTCTTCCTTATCTAATTATATTCTATCGGTCTTTAAAATTCCGATAAGTGTGGCCAATAATATTAATTCCTTATTGACACATTTTTGGTGGGCTGGAATGAAATCTTCGTCAAGTATCCATTGGTATAGTAGGAACTTCATTAGTCTTCCTAAATCTGAAGGTGGTCTTGGTATTCGTAATGTGAAATGTCTTAATCAGGATCTCCTTGGTAAGATAGCTTGGAAAGTTATCTCTTCTAGGGATTCATTGTTAAGTCAGGTGTTTTACAAAAAAATAGTTAGAAATGACAGCCTTATCCTCCCGGACGCTTTGGGGGGGAACAATAGTTCTTCTTGGGGTTGTAAGAGTATCATATTTGGTTTGGAGTTGGTTCTTTCTGGTTTGGGTTGGAAATTTGGACTCAATTCTTCCCTTAATATTTGGAAAACGAACTGGATTAATGGGTCTGCTCCGCCGTGGGTTACTAGTTTCGGATTCCCACCACCTCAGTCCTCGATTGCTTTAACCGTAAAGGATCTTCTGCTTCCCTCCTTAAACTGGAATTGTGATCTTATTCATGAGCTTTTTCCCTCTGACTGGGTCAAAAAAATTTGTGCCATGCCTATTTGTGGGTCGTCTCTTAAGGACTATATTTTTTGGAAGCACACCTCTACTGGTGTCAACACTGTTAAAAGCAGGTATGCGATTTGTCTTTCTTCTTTTCTTGATTCTAATTGTACGATTAAAGACCGAAATCGCATTAACTCCGGCGTCAAGGCCTTTTGCAAAAAGAAACTTTGGCATCTCCCTGGACCAAATGTCTGGAAAATTCTTATCTGGCGTATTGTAACTGACTCTCTTTTTGTGGGAGGTGAATTCAAGAAAAAGTCGATTGATATTAACTACGAT
Organism: Silene noctiflora; assembly: GCA_009801015.1. Lineage (NCBI taxonomy): Eukaryota > Viridiplantae > Streptophyta > Magnoliopsida > Caryophyllales > Caryophyllaceae > Silene > Silene noctiflora. The sequence goes on along the minus strand of VHZZ01001823.1, from coordinate 126,967 downwards.
TGCCCCTTGTGTCAAGAAGTAGATGTGGTGGAAACACTGGATCACCTATTCCGTGATTGCATATTAGTTAAACGATTGTGGGCATCCTCAACACTTGGTCTTTCGACGTCTTTCACGGAGTCCATTTGTCTTAAGGAATGGATTCTAAATTGGATTTCTTACTTTCATTCCACTAAGGACGGTAACACTGCGATTATTTACTTTCTATCTTTCTTATGGTCCGTCTGGTGTATTCGTAATGAGATTATCTTTGCGGGCAAGTCCTTTTCTGTAGATTACTTTTTTAATCTACATTCTCGGATGGCTCAAATGGCTTTGATGGCTGAAGAGCATCTTGCTTCAATGGCATTGTCAAGAGAGGTTTCGTTCCCTAGCCCTCTGGAATCCCTTCGTGCGGATATTAAAAATCATGTTCCTGTTTTCATGGTGGGATATAAGGACTATTGTGATTCTTTCCGTGCTAAAGTTGACGTCGGTTGGATCAATTCTCTTAATGCGTCTCTGGGTTGGATGGTGTATTCTCCAACGGGTGCTTGCTTCTCTACTTGTGCTCGAAGTTTTTTTGCTGAGTCGGCCCTTCAAGCGGAGGCTTTAGGAGTTCGTGATCTGGTTTTGTGGGCATGTAGGAATCATGTGCTTCACTTGGACATATCTACGGACTGCCTCCAACTTCTTTTTCAGTTGGCTAATGTGGATCCGCCTCATCATTTGTTTGTTGGTGTTATTGCTGATATTAATGCTTTGTTCTCCTCTTTTCACTGTATCTCTTTTAGTTACTTACCACGTCGTCTTAATAAGGTTGCCCATAACCTTGCTAGAGCAGAATTGGGATTGTAGACCTATGTCTTTACTATCGCCAAAAAAAAAAAAAAAAA
>VHZZ01001821.1:121135-136826 GCA_009801015.1 Silene noctiflora | reverse complement strand
AATCAGTTAAATTATTTATTTAAACATGTTTCTTTATTGTCTATTTGATTATCATTGCATCGGGAGACCGAGATGGTAGCACCTCTATCTCTAAGATGGCCTTGGTAAGGCACTTTGGAGTATGGGAGTGTTACAGAAAGATCCCGAATTTAGACTAAAGAAGTAAAGGTAGAAAAGCGGGAACAATCATCTTTGATGGGAGGACAATTCAAGGATGTGAGTTTTTTTTATATCTTTAGGGTTTAATATTTAAAAGGATGGGGAATTAGATGGGAATGTGGCTAATAGGATTAAAGAAAGGTGGTTAAAGTGGAAGAGCGCTAGCAAGGTGGTTGAAGTGGAAGAGAACTATAGGGTTTTTGTGTGATCTCGACATGCCTCATAGACTAAAAGGTAAATTCTACCGCACTGTTGTATGGTTTAGAGTGTTGGGCCGTGAAACACGATCGCATTCATAAGATGAATGTGGCAGAGATGCGTATGCTCGAATGAATGGATCAACTTAGAAAAACGATTAGGGAGAAGGTCAAAATGGCCTCGATAAAGGATATAAGATAATGGAGAACAGATTAAAATAGTTTGGACATGTGAGAAGGAGACCGTTTAATGCCCCAATTAACAGGCTCGAAATTGGGGAGTTGAAAGGGTTGTGAGGGGTAGAGGTAGACCTAAGAAAACTTGAGTAAGGGTATTGAGAATGATTTGTTATTCCTCGGGATCGATAAGGACTTTGTGATGAAGAGAACACAATGACGAGAAATAATGCGGGTGAATGGAGTTTGGTGTTTTACATGTATTTATTATATCTCTTTTTAGTTTTTATCCGCTCTTTCAACTTTTTCTTTTATTTTTATTTTTATTCTTACTTTTATTTTTCAAAAAAAAAAGGCTTTGTTTACATACTATTTTATTTTTACCACAAACCGCCACCAAAAGACTCAAAATCCGTTTCTATTGCAGCTTACTTAACTTAGATTTGTCATGATAAAACTCTTTTTGGCCTCATCAGTACGTTAGAGAAAAAACGTGTTGCTTCTCAATTCTCATGGTCATCTTCTTATGGTCATCTTCTTCAACTCAAATTTATGGTCAGGTGGACGACTCTTGCTGAAACCTATGCCAAGCTTTGTTATGGTCATCTTCTTCAACTCAATTTTATCTTATCACTTTCTAGCCCATAATTTAACTATGATTCAACTCTAAATAGACCTTATCCGCTACCAAGACCCCTACCTTGGTACATCATGCCCAATATTGTAACGCCACCTTGAATGATTGGACAAACTGACCTGACACTGGATACTTAATTGGTGGTTTGTAAATGAATTTGGGGGTCGAGTTACTTAAGCTCATTTTAAGTTGAGTTAGCATTTTAGGATTCCAATACACACAAATTGGCATATAGCAAAGACATACATACTGTAGAAGATGTAGCTACCTCATGTTCCTTTGCAAGATATCGAGTCTTGCAACGAGCTTTGGATACTCCATATCCCAGCTTTCCTACATACAGTACAACCACCAAAAACATGTATTCATAAATGTTGAATCAAGCATGCAACCAGGTACAAAAGCATCATTTGTTGTACGCATTAAAGGATGCATATCTCAGAAAGCTACATACTCCCATATGTTTGGTTTTGTAAACATTAATTTCTTAGTTAGGTTATATATATATACTTATGAATGTTGCAATTTTGATTTTCTCCGAACAACAGTAATATACCTGACGATGGGACTCAGGATCAAGCTGCCTCTCAGCATAACTGTACCTCTCATATCTTTCCATGATTTTATCCATGCTGTTTTCATAAATATATTTACCAACTCCATGTTAGTTCAAATCACTAATCATACAACAGTGCGTATCACATAAATTTAAAAACATTGGCTTGCTATGGAAGAAATTATATAACCTTCCAATGTATTTAGTTTTATTAATAAAATTATATTTCTTTCTAGTCTTGAGTAATGGTACCTTTTTTTTTTTAGGCACCAAAATTAAGGAAATGAATTTGTACATCACGAAACACCCTACCCCACATGAAATTGAATTTGAACCACAAAATACTTGCCAAAAAAGGAAAAGGGAATCAATACCCGACTAGCATGGAAATAGAAAAGGGAACTATTACTCAGACTAGAATGGAGTAGAAGATACTTAATACCCCTCTTATTCTATATTTTCTTCCCATTTCCTTTTTACACAAGAAATAAGAAAATCAATTTGGACCACACAAAACACACTACCCCACATGCCATTTAATTTGGGTCACACAAATCATCCAAAAAAAAGAAATAGGGAAGAAAACCGAATAACCGAATAAGGAAATAGGGAAGAAAATATAGAATAGGAGGGAGTATATTTTAGGTCACTTTGTACGCCTATATCAAACATTTTTTTTTGGAAAATGAATTGGCGCCAACAAGGTTATTATACTAAATTAATTGCCTAGGTATTTTCATTTTCCTCTCATAAGATTTGAATTTCAAACTAATTAGTAGAAAAACGTAGTTTAAGAATTTAAAATTATTTAATAATAGTTCATAGTAAATAAAAGAAATTCACCATGATTTCCTTGAATCTAGCCACTTTTTAAGGAGGAATCTTACAAATCCCCATACTATTAATCCCCTTACTATTAAGAGAATAATAAATCTCAAAAGTTCCCTCCAAACTCCATCTATTTATATAACGAAAGAAATGAGATTTTTCATTAAACTATTATCTTTAAGCATGATTTTTCATTAAATTCTAAATTATCTTAATTATAATGTTTTAATCAAAATAAAATAAAATAAAATAAAGGGTATAAAATTATAAAATTCAAAATTGCTATTTTTTCTTAGAAAATGACTTGGTGTATACTTACACTATATACAACAATAAAATAAACTTATACTTAAAAATGGCCATCAACACGGGCTGACCCGGCCCGACCCGCCCTGTTTAGACATCCACCACACAGCCCGGTCCGCCTCCCCTTCTTGGCCTGGCCCGGGTCATAAATCTTAGGCCCGACCCGCCCTTGGCCCGCCTATTTAATAAAAAATAATTTAAAAAAATTACACAGGCACGCCAGCCCGGCTCGCCCTCAACTCGCCCACGGGCCTGCCCGGGCCCCCCGGCCGGTTCAGGGCCTGACCAGAGCAGTCCGGCCCGCCCCCTGGCTCGAGGACACCTCTACTTATACTCCCTCCATTCAACTACACATTTCCCCTTACTTTTTCACGTTTGTCAACGAGTGTTTTATACGCCAAATATTGTTAGTTACGTATTTGGAAAAAATATAAAAGTTAGATATTTTTAATGTACTCGTAAAGACGAATAAAATAAGATCCAACGTGAATATATTTTCACTTATGTATTGAGAAAAAATTGAAATTGAATGCTAAATTGTGAATAGTGTACAAAATAGATCAGAAAGTGGTAGTGTGGAGTGAATGGAGGGAGTATTATTAGCTTCGTGAAAAAAATTCATTAAGGAAATTTAAGAAATATTATAAAATGAAATCATTAACTTTGTGATTAAAAAAAAAAAAAAGAGAGAGAGAGAGATTTCATTATATACTCAATTTTTTTTATTAGTTTTGTAGTTTAATTTTTTTCTCATATTAAAATACAATGAGGTGAAATATGAAGTAATACGAAGTAATAAACTAAAAAGTAAAAAAGTACTCCCTCCGATCCAGACCAACGATAACGCTTACTATAAACGTACGATCCACACCAAAGGTAACATTCCTTATTTGGCCCACAACATTACCAAGTTGCCCTTATACCCATTTGATATTTACACAAAATGTCGTTACATACCCCACTTACCAACCCACAATCACATACCCCACCTTTGGTTTGGATCAAAGTGAATATAAAAATACTGCACATTATTGCGCGAGATCTTTACTAGTTACAACAAAGAAGATAATATTTTGTTGCGTTTACAGTGTTTCAAGCATGTGTTTAGTTAGTAAATGATGCACTATTGCACTTGATGATTAGTGTCTATTTAGGTAATGAATATCTACTTAAGGTCATTGTTATGTATGTGAGTTATAAGGTACGTTTTTAATAATAGTTATAATAATATAAATAGATCATAATAATAATTCAAAAGTATATTTCACGATGACAAACATTTTATATGAAATATAAAAAATACATGATAATGAAAATTAACTTTAACTACCAACATATTGCCGTAGCTGAAAACTTAAATTAGATACTAAATTTAGTACCCACTTTGTTCTGTCTCTATAACTTTAGCTACCAACGTATTTATGTCGCTGAAAACTTAAATTAGATACTAAATTTGCTATTCACTTTGTTTTGTCTCTATAATGACGACGTACTTAGCTACTCACAAATTTCCGTATCTAAAAACTAAAATTTGATATTAAATACGCTACCTATTTTATTTAGTCTCTACAATAGAGACATAATTTGCTACCATTTTTATTTGGTCTCTTAAGTAGAGACTAAATATATTTTTTGTCTGAACATTAGTCGTTAAATTATATATTTAACAACTAAGTTTTGGTGAGTTGCTAAACTAGTAGCTAAATCACGAAATTATGGGTAAGGCAGAGGAAACTTGAGTTTTTATTTGATTATGGTCAGGTGAGGTAGATTAAACTAAGAAAAATCATTTGTTGGCTTGTAGAAGGAGAACGAATATGGTAAACACAAATGGAGATTGCAGTACATGAAAAACATAATACAACGATGAAAAAACTTAATTAAAGTTGATGAAAATTTGTGTGAATTTTTAATATTTAAATTAATTGTTTTGGTGTAAAATATCATAATAAATAAAATTTAATTTAGTTAGAGTTTACTTTAATTCAATAAATATAAAATTACATAGCTATACTTAAACTTTTGGCGCTAAAACAAAAACTAATATCTTATTCTTTTATTTTTACTTTTCATTAATTCTTTAATTACGGTGGCGCGTATATTCAGCACCAGAGGGTGACGCCCTATCACCATCCTTTTTTTTTTTTTTGCCAAAATACCTAATGTTTATATTTCGTTTGTTAACAAATACCAAATGACTGATTCCGTAAAAAAAATCAAGATTTCCGTCTTGAGTTGACAAAAAAACATGATTTTTCTAATAAAATCCTAAAATTACAATTAGCTTGCATTTTACACCTGCCATTTACTAGATTTAACTTTATCTTTCTTGATATCTACTCCTATCATCTCCTTGATCATCACCCCTGGCCACTCTTGTAACACCCCAAGAGATTGTGAGAAAGTTGTCCCACATTAGGAAAATAAGGAGATTATGATATGTTTATAAGATATTCCACCCACCACTTAGTAACAAGACCTTGTGCTTTTGAGCTTAAGTGAGGACAAATAATAGGCCCAAAGGTATACATCCCATCTTATTGGGGTTGTGTTACGACGGTGGCGGGTCGGGTTGTTATAACTCTTTCCATCACCAACGTTTACTACCCTTTCTGCTACCACCCTCGTTACTGTCCCGATGAAAGGGGGATTATCATAAGCGGCCAATGTAAGGTTGAGGAGAATAAAAGAGATGTTAGTTGGAAAGGGTTAGGGAGGGAGGATAAATTGCGGAGGGGAAGAGTATATATAAAGTGATTAGGATAAGGTGAAGATAATAAGATAGGTGATTAACAAGGGATGAACAAGGTGAATGGGGTGGGAGATGGAGATGAGAGAAAAAGTGGTGAGGTTGAGATGAGAGTGAGGGTTTGTTTGGTTGACACTTTAAAAACACATGAATGGGGAAATTCCATGATTTGCGAAAATATGGATTGTTTGGTTGCCATATTTTTTTGGAAAATGGAGGAATTAGAAGTTCCCATGAACTTTTCTTCCAATGCCTGCATGTGTAAGAAATGGCTTACCTACATCCCCCTTAGTCATTAGAAGTTCCCATGAAATTTAATTCCTACATGAGCAACCAAACACTACCAAACACTTTTACCAAAGTCACCCGAATTGGATGCAGGAACATAATTCATATGAAATTGAAGTTCATAGGAAAAATAAGTTCCTTGATCAACCAAACGACTCCTTAATATTAACATGGTAAAGTTATTGGAGGGAAGGGAAGAGTTAAATTATGTTATTAATTCATTTTACGAAAAAAACCATAAAATACAAGTTATAATCTTTTCATTAAACTCTAAATTATAATATTTTAATTGAAATAAAATAAAAGTGATATAAAATTATAAAATAAAAATTGTTAATCTTTCTTAGAGAATAACTTGAGATATATTTTCTCTGTATAAAACAAAAAAATAAACTTATATTATTAGCTTCTTTAGTAAAAATAAAATAAAATAAAGGAAAAAAAGGGAAAAAAAATCACTAAGGTAGTGTTTTTGGAAACTCAAAATTGATTTCATTGTCATGATTTTAATTTTAAAAATTAAAATGTTTGAATTTAATTCCAAAAATTCGTTTGGGAAACAATAAATTGGAATTGAGAGGGACGAATGTGGGTCGAGGTCCTCGGATTTTTTTATTTGAGAAAAATAAATATTATCACAGAAAATATTTGCGATCGAAAAAAATATCATAAATAAAAATATTGTGATGAAATGTGCATTAAAAAAAGACGTAAATAATGATGGAATTGAAATAACTAATACTTCAAATTTTAACTAGATTGCAATTAGTGAGGAATTGAGTCAAATTCCAACTCCAAATTTTAGAAATTCAATTTCAATTCCAAGTTCCCAAACATACCATATAATTTGAAAAAAATTTATAAAATGAAATTATCGGCTTTCTGAAGAATCATTAAAATAAATATTTCATGACATAATCAATTTCTTAGTTAGTTTTGCAGTTTAATTTCTTTTCTCATATAAAAAATAATGACATAAAATATGAAAAATAAATAAAGTGTTAATTTCGAATCCCCTTTAACAAATCTCTAAATTTTCCCGCTTAGTTCATTTCCCACCTAAGTGACTCTCTACAATAAAATATTTGCCTTCTAATTAATTGATCTCACTTTCTATATTTAATCTTATATACTCCCTCCAAATTTATATGTTATTCCCATTTCATTAAAATATTACTCATATATAATAGAGAAATGGGAAGAACATATATATTTGGAAGGAGTAATATTTAACTCCTAATTAATTATATACCATAAATTTTTATGGCAATTATAGTCACAAATTTTTTATAAATTATTGTTTAACTGAACAAAACAAATTTTCTACCTTTTTCAAAATGGAATAAATATACGTAATTGCTCTTTTATGGACAAACTTTACTCTTTCATGCACTTTTTATCATTTTTTTTCCATACCTTACCCTTCACCCAAAAATAAAAATAAAAAAAAATAAACAAATACTCTCTATTTCTCTTCTTCAAAATTAATCAAATCGGACAAATTAATCAATTATGAACTCATGTCGATAGAGCATATACAACTCATTAGCCTTTCAACACAAAATTATGGCCAAATAATCCTCATTTGTTGCGTTAATAACCCTCTCACATGTTGCTTTAGTTATTTGCTATCGTTCTTCTCAGAAACAGAAGGCATTAATTTGCTCACTGATTGGTTCTAATAGATATCTTTTTTCAAAAGATAATGTTTTCTTTAAAATACTTCAAATTCTAAATATATGTAAAAATAATACTCCTCTTTTGTAGAATATAATACACTTTAATACTTAATTTAACAACAAATACAAGTGGTTCAATGGTTTAGAATTTGGTAAGTCATCTAAAGTCACGGGTTCGGGCTAAGGCCCCAAAAAAAATTATCAAAATTTATAAATAGTAGGAACTAAACCCCATATCTCCTAGATAGAACTTTCACCCTTCCGCTCCTGTATATATGTTTATTAAATAAAAGTTTTATGGAAAAAAATTAGTGATAACTACTTTCTAAAGTTGTAAGGATGAATCTTGAAAAACATTGATTTACACATCCAAGTACCGTGTATGCATATGGACCAATAATCCAGACCTAAACTTACCCAGCCAATGTATAACATTCTAATGAATCTAATCGAAGGTGTAAGTCAATGACTGTCGCCAATCAATACTTAATAACATAATAACTTTATTTAAACATTTTGTTTTATTGGATCATACTCCATTACTCCGTATCATAAAGTATTACAATTTACATCATACTCTGTATTATAAAGTCAAAGAAGCAAGAAAATAGAAAATCTGATAAGCTGAGAATTTAAAAAAAAAAAAAAAAAAAAAAAACGACTAAGAACTATTACCCTAGCTAACTCATGGTGTCTATCAGTATTAACCTAGCTATATTAAATTTTTGGCAGAAAAATATCAGTTAAATACAGTAGTTGTAGAACTAAATAATTTAATACATAATAAATAATACGTAAAGAATTGCACTGGCTCTTCATTCAAGCAACATAGATTTGTGGAATTTAATCCCGGCCCCTAGGTATATTTAGATATGTATATATATATATATAGTTTTCTCTCTTATAACCATGGAATCGGCAGCCATTTTTATAGATTATGATCATGTAACGACCTTAACCCTAAGTTTCACCAAAATGTTACTTCAGGAATAAGCAATATATACATATTGTACTAGGTTTTTAATTACTGGAAGTGCTCCCCATTGCACCACACACGACTCAAGAACTTGGAAACCATTGTCAAAGTTTGCTAATTAAATAGTTTAAAATGGTTACCTTAATTTGATCTACAAGCCTTAATTTAATAAGTGACATAACACGACATAAATACATGATAAACAAAGTGGTTATATCATCATTTAATTTAAGTTATGTAATTTGCACAATGCCTGTTAGAGTTTTAAAATTAGCCAGAGTGTCTTAAAATAAATGAAGGCTCTCGGCCCCGGAAAAAATGAGGTCCAAGTACGAATGCACAAGTGTAATCTACTTTAAGGTTTAAATTGAATTTTATCAATAAAACTTGTAATTTTGATGACCAAAATGGGAGGACCGGTTCCCACGCTCATGACTAAACATGGCATTAGACAGTGAACACCCCTAAAAATTAGAGTACATTCTATGAAGTCCCATTATTGGGATTAATTACTGTATTAATTTTAATCAAGTATAATGAATTTAATACTGATAATAGTTGCAGTAATCAAAGGCGCAATTTGGTAGGAGTAACATAAAAACTTGATTGTTGACTCGTGAATGCCGAGTCAATATTAAACTTTAGTGAAAATTTGAACTACAACTTTAGGGTGGCCAACCAGGGATGTGTTCTGTCTTAAAATATGAGACAAGAGGATAAATAGAGATTAAATAAAGAAATATAAATATGTATAGATATAGACAATCAGAAATTGATAATTGAAATGAGTTTTGCACTGGATCTGATCTGCTGTTGAACATGCAACAATAAATAAAATCATAAATTGATACTTTAAAGTGTTATTAATCAAATTGGTGTCTTGTTTGAAGAATAAATGAAATCAAGTTAATTAATAATTAAGCTCCCTTAAAACATAGTCCAGATATGAAACCCTATATAAATAAATATAAATATATAACAATAAAAATTGAGAAACACAAGGTAGCTAGAGTTATTGTTAGTTTAAAAATAAAAGGAAGAAGCTAAGCAAGCTAATTAAAGGGATGAAGGTGATGGAGGAGGTTGAGTATGTACCTGGAATCAGAAGCATACTCAAAGAGCTTGCCTTTAGTAGAGAAAACAATCAAAGCAAGCTGAGCATCACAAAGCACAGAGATCTCATGCGCCTTCTTTAATAAACCGCTTCGTCGTTTAGAGAATGTTACTTGCCTGCTTATCTTGTTCTCAATCCTCTTCAGCTCCACCTTCCCCCTCCCCATTCTTTCTTGCTTTCTTGCTTTCTTTCTTTCTTTGATTCTCTACTTTTAATTCTACTAAAAGGAAAGGAGATATATATATTATTAAAAAGGAAAGGAGAGGCACGCAATGCCAATGATGGAACATGGGTGAGTTTCTATTTCTGATGAGAGGGGGAGAATGAGCCCAGTCTAGGGAACATTTTTATTTGTGGATATAAATTATTAATCTTTCCTTTTTCTTTATACTTATATCCTATGTATATGTATTATTCTTCTTTTTAAGTCTTAACCAAAATACACTATAATCAACATACGGAGTACGAAGGATCATTATTCATTAACAAATGCGATTATATTAGAGTAAACACTAAACAGGCTGCTTTGCAAATAACTCGACCTGGTTTTCTGCTCATGTGTTGTCGGCTTGTAATTCGCTATAAGCCCTGCACCATATTATGAGTCAAAACCTTTGATTTCTCCCCATTTACCTGAGCTTCTAATTTAGCCGTACCATGCATTCACTAAGGATACTCTCTATATTTTTAAAACAAATGGATGTTTATTAAAGTACCTTCTTAGTCGACCCGACTTAATTTTAAACCTATCAAAATTTGTAATTACATTTCGAAGAAAAGGTTAATAAGTCAAAATTAAATATACTTTCTTTCATCCAAACTAAAGGTAACATTAATTTTTTAATTAGTAGTCAAACTTTAAAAAGTTTGACCAAGAATATCGTTAAATATATTTTGAAGAGAGGAAAGAAAAGAGAATAATTCACTTCAGTAACTTCACCTTTGGAAATTGGAATGCACTATCCGAACCTACTTGAATTGGGATATACTCCTTATAGTTATCATTATGTTAGCATTATAGATGGATACCCAAATATGGAGTAACCTATTTCTTTTTCTATCCCAAGTCGAAAGTGAATATAAAAATTAAATCAAAAGATCATATTCAGTTGCATAATTTCACAATTTTAAATTTAGCTTCCATATTTTTTTTTGTGCGAAAAGAACAAAGAAGTTTTATTGGAGCGAAATATAATATAATATTAATACCCCTAGGGTCCCTCGGTTCACAATTATTTGTCTAACATTTCACTTTTAGCTGTTCAAAATTATTTGTCAATGTTACCAATTTAGGTTTTTTATATTCATGAAATAAATGAAATATGAATGTATTGTATACTATCTCCTTACTTTTTTCCTCTTTTGTAAACTTGTCGGATAATTATAAATGAAGGAAATACTTTCTTATTAATACGTACGGAGTATATGGATTACCTTTTAGTACTTTCTTATTACTCTATGGATGATATATACATTCTTCACGGAGAGAGTATAGGTCATAGGAATGATTTACATACGGTTGTGAAAGGACTAAGACCATCCCAAGCAAGGTCAATTGCTTGGTCATGACCTTGCTTGGGTCATGCTAATTGTAATTAAGGAGGGTATTAGAATTGACCCAAGGCAAGGAGAGTCACAAATTGACTCAAGTGGAAGCAAATTGACCCAATATGTGTCACAATGTGGTTGGTTTACATCATTAAAAAAATAAAAGGTGGATATATTGTGGTAGTGTATATATTTAATATATTATAAATGATTGGATTATTGACCTAGGTCGTGACTTTCTGCTTGGGAGGGTTTAAGTGGGTCAAGGTCAATAAGGGGAGATTATGGCCTAATATGCAATTGACCCGATTAACTTGACTTGTTGCTTGGGGATGGTCTAAGGAGTATTCGTGAAATATGAACCAAGTAGCATCAAAATGAATAAGGTCATATCTATAGAGATTTAATTTCAATTCAATCACACGAAAAGGTCTTAACCTAGTAGTTGAAATAAAGATATCATTATAATAGGTCACAAATTTGAATCTCTCTCCCTCTTTTATAACATCATCAAGCAGAAGGTCACAAACGTTTTAGCCCTAAATTTCACCTTATTTATTTTGATCCACTTTCACCCTCTCAAGTAGAAGGTCATGACTTAGGTCATTATTCCAATCATTTTCCACATTCTTTACCCTACCAAAAACCCTGAAATAATTTCTCAATTATTAATTACTAACAAATATATTTGTGTCCAAACAATCACAATGTGTCACCTACTAGGTCACCAAATAGGTCATGAATATGAAGTGGAGGTCACCAATTAACCTCTTTTACTCAATGGTCCTGCTAATATGTTGCTTAATTTGCAGTTAAGATGACCCAACAAGGTCACGACCCAGTTGGTAACCTTGTTTGGGCATAATCTTATTGTACTAACCTTGTGCCTACTCTAATAACAAAAAAAATAAAAATCAGTTGATCATATTTTTCAAATAAGTTCAATCAATATATAATATAGTTTATATAATTTAGTTTAAATAGTTGTAGTCCAAAAGAAAATTTACTCCATATTAATTAAACACAAATTCTCATTTAAGAGGGACATTATTTATCTTAAACTTAAGACTGGATAGTGTTCGTCTTAAGCAAGATTATAAGCTAGACTTAGTGTTAAATTTAACGGAAATTTCCTATGATACTCCTTAATTTTGTCAGATTTTACATGGTACCCCTACTTTTAAGAATCCGCTCATGGTACCCTTAAGGTTCCATTTTTGTACGCGTGATACCCCTTAATGTAACCGTCATTAACGGAACGTTATCTTTTGATGACGTGACAATAATTATTAAAGTAAAAATTAATAAAAAAATATGAAATAAAAATAAAAGTTTGGCATTTTACATGGTACCCTTGTACTTTATACATTATTTCTCAGATATCCTTGGTACCCTTGAGCAATTTTCTTATACAGATTTCACACTAAATTCTTTATTTAAGCAATGTACATAAGTAATGCTAATTTTTTCTTTTTTTAAATATAAGAGCTTCAACAAAATCTCCATCTTTACCTTCATGTGACCATTAACTTAATTCCTCAAATCTTTCTTTTAAACTACATAGCCATCTTGTACTAAGTTAACATAGCCAAGTAAGTCGAGATTCATTTTCTATATAATCTTTTCTTAAATTCATAACCTTGTTAATTTTTTGGGTGGTGAGTTGTAATGGCATAACATGAGGCTTCTTTTGTTGTAACTTAGGGATAAATAAGAAAAAAGGTATAAAATACAGGGGTATCATGGAAAATGCTCAAACTTTTATTTTTATTTCATATTTTTTTTATTAATTTTTAATTTAATAATTATTATCACGTCATCAAAAGTCAACTTTTCATTAACAACCGTTACACTAGGGGTACCGCGAGCACAAAAATAAAACTTTAAGGGTAACAGGAGCGGATCCTTAAAAGTATGGGGTATTATGAAAAAACTGGTAAAATTAAGGGATATCATGTAAAATTTCCGTAAATTAAACGTGTGAATTAGTACTCCCTCCATTAAACTTTATATATATATATATATATATATATATATATATATATATATATATATATATATATACTTTATGCACAAATATTAAGAAAATTATATTATAATATTAAAAGTACAATAAATGGGTTCAATGTAAATTTGAATGGAGGGAGTAGTCGAAAATAGGAAATTAAATAGGGTATGTAAGATTGTAAGCCTAAAAGGAAAAATAAAAGCGGGAGTTGTCCATTTCTGGTTGTAGCAAAATCATAATCAAACCAAGTCATGTTTTCCGTACATATTTTCTACTGTCAGCTGATAACGACAAGGTGGCCCTCTCATCTCTGCCTCTCCTTTCACATCCTTCTTCGTTTCACCACTTCATTGGTTCACTACATCATTTTGTTCTTACCCAAATTCTGATTTGAGATGATATTTTGTTCTAAAATAATAAAATCACATTTTAAAACGAGTTAAATGTAATCATAATAATCTAATTAGTGTTTAAAATTATGGTGGTTTTTTTTCAAAAGTGATCACATTAGATTGTAAAATGGTCTCAAAACTCCATTTTATTATTTCAGACAAAATGGTATGTCTTAAGGAATACTTACTCCTCTTATTATTTTCTACTTTCGTGCTTTTCTTTTTAACACAAATTATTGTTCAAGACGAGGGTATTAGCAAAAGACAACTTGCCTTATCTATGCAAGTGGTATGTTATTTGAACCTTTTAATCTTAAACAAATCTGTTTTAAGAGAAACTTATTGGTTAATTTTAAAGCCATTTCTGTTTGGTTCATTTAAATTTGAAATTAAATAAGATATTATTAATTATTTTATTTAGAATAATTGCTAAGAGAACGATTTAGATACGAACACACAACTTGCCTTTCATTTATAATTAGATAGTTATTTATTCAACATAACAACTAGGGTTGGATAATAAGCCAAATATCATGCTAAGAGAACAATTTAGATACGAACACACAACTTCTCTTTCATTTATAACTATAACGGTATTTATAACATAACAACTAGAGTACTAACTAGAGTTGGATAATCAACCAAACTAAATACAGAATATAACATAATTACGATACTACGATGGGTTTAACGTACTTATTAATAATTCAAAAAAGTTAGCAAAAAAAGCATGGTATTATTGTAAAATGAAAAGGTTTACAATTATTATTAGGAAAAACAAAAGTACTTTACACATGGTAATCATAATACGCATAAAAAAATTGAGTAAAATTTGTTTTAGGAAAATACTCTTACGTCTCAATCATTTATTTACCTTTGATTAAAATACCCCTAACAAAGAATAAAAAAATAAACAAATAATTGAGATAATGGAGTAATGTTCGATTATGAAACCCAACACCCTCAAATACAACGTGGTAAGCAAATGACAAATATAACGCATAAGAGTAGCTTCTCTCGTGGTAAAATCATATGCCCAGAGGAAAGGGTAAAACTGATCTCAAGAACACGACTCCAATTAATATAAGGTTATCTCTTTCGTAGACATGATTTATTTAATTATCACAATTCATCACTTTACCCTTAATTTTTAAAACCTTCTTTTACAATTTTTCACAAGTGACTAATTAAATTCTCCCGACTGTTATTTTCGATAATTGTTTGATCTTGTTCTTGTTCAAATTTTTATGCAGTGATTAATCTTCATCAATCAATTTTTTCTCTCAATTATTGTTTCGTATTTTGATCAATTTACCTTCTCAATTGTTGTGTTTTCGATCAAATTTTTATACAATTGTGTTGATTGATCTTCTCCAACTATCAATTACCACCCATTAACCACCGCCTCACCAGCCACTGTCGCCTTCCCTGCTCACCGTCGGCCAAACCGACCAGACCAAGCCCCCTACAAACCCCACCGACCTCCTAACCAATTGCTCTATACCCACCTCTAAGGCCACCTGGACCAACCTTTGACCCCGCCCACCACAAACCACGCGCCCTCCTCCTCTATTCCTACACGCCCAACAACCACCTTTCTCCCTCACCTTCATGCACGCTGGGCCACCACACATACCACCGCCTCTCTCCCCTACCGCTCTAAACCCTAAATTAATTATTTTTCCTTAGTTTGATATATTTGATTCATAATCTCCTATCTATTAAAGCTAGGTCATTTGGGATGATTCTATTGGTTGATAAATTTGAAGAGTGAAAAAGGAAGAATTATTTTTTCAGATGTGGGGTCCCCCACTACTATTAAATGAATTAATTTCTCTTTTTCTTTTCTACAAGATAAAAATATGATTTAATAAAGATGATTGAAACTTACTTGACCAAATTTTTTACCACAAAATTAGATCTTAAATAATTGAACGAAATTTGGGAAAAGTATAGTTACATATATTCTAAAATAAATAGAAAAAAAAAAATCAATAAATATTTTTAACTCGCTATTAATATTGAAAAAACAAAAAATACAAACATTAGTTAAAGACGAAAAAAAAGTGTTTAAAAC
>VHZZ01001820.1:101079-113063 GCA_009801015.1 Silene noctiflora | reverse complement strand
ATAAGCATGCATGTACTAGATCTTAAAGAAACTAAATTAACAAGTAATTTAGTAGCTAATTAGAAATGTCTAATTAGGGGTCTAGGACCTTCATGAGTATCATAGTTGGTTGTATGGATTGTGGAGCTATTGTCAAGAGATGGTCTTCACCCCCTTGTTCGTCCCTTGTGGCTCCCGTCACAAGGGGGTGTGCACATTAATGACCTGGGTACACTCGTTGTGATGACTGAGGCTGAGATGGTAAGGCTGCGGTCTTCCACTGGCGGTGTGGGTACATGTTGCGATGGGTAACCTGAGAGGTCTGATTGAGTTCAGACGGTTGTATTGAGTAATGATCGGTGGATGGCGATTAATTGTATTATTGTTATGATATTATAGCTTATGTGATGATAAGTTGGCTGACCCCTATTTTGTGTTGTGAACCTGCGGTGATCCATTAGGAAATGGTGAGCAGATTGCTAGCAGATTTACTGTTTCAGCTTGTACGGGACGGACGGGCCAGGCACGAGTCAGCTAGTTTCCGCTGCCACTTAATTATAGCTCACTTTTGTCAGAATTGTAGCGTTGGTTTTGGTTTTGGATTTCAGAGGTTCTTTTGTAATAACTTAAACCGTTTTATGTTATGTTAAGTTTTTTTATTGTCTATTTGATGCGTAGTACCTCGGGCAAACGAGATGGTAGCACCTCCATTTTCTATGCTAGGTCTTGGTAAGTCACTTTAGTAGATGGAGGTGTTACAAATTGGTATCAGGGCGACGATTTTGGGACCTAAAATTAATGAACCAAAATGAATATAGGGTGTCTAAATAAAATGAACCCGGTAGAAGTTTTTTGGGGCTACCGCAAAGGTTTGGGAGACGTCAAAAAATTGCAACATTGACCTCCCAACCTCGAACTGATCACTCCGAGGGTGTCATGGGGGTCGTTACGTATTTGTTGTATGTGTATGAATAGAGATTGTATGGTTACTTGTATGATGGCATGGATGAATACATATATGTGTTTGGTTAGATGAGTGTAGAGTAGGTGAAAAGGAAATGCATGATTATGTGGTTTTTTTACTGGCTGTATGACTTAGAAACATGTGTATGGCTGCCTTTTTGTGTTAAGGGAACATGTTGGGAGTCAGAATTGCATGATTCAGCCGAGTGAGGCAGGGTACTCGACCAAGTAGACGATACTCGACCGAGTATACTTGCACTCGACCGAGTGGGGATGTTTATAAAATTGGCAGTAGCTACTGGTTGTCACCACTCGACCGAGCAGAGAGAGATAGCTCGACCGGGTGAGGCGTACTCGACCGAGTACACCCAGTACTCGACCGAGTACGTTTTTCATGGATTGTTGGTTAGCTACTGGTTGTAACAACTCAACCGAGCATGTAGAGGACTCGACCAAGTTAGGTGAACTCGACCGAGTACATCAAGTACTCGACCGATTATGTTTTTAGTTGATCTTATGATCAGCTACGGGAGCCTGAGATTCGGCCGAGTAGTTTTTTCACTCGACCGAGTGGTTTGTACTTGACCAAGTACCTTCTTTCTACTCAACCGAGTACCTCTTTGGCGGATGTGATTTTTTTTAATGCTTTGATTCGTAAGCTATGTGGTTACATTTATCCTAGTTTTGGAAGCGCAAAGATGCCGCCAAAGAGATTTGTCGCTTACATCCAGCCTTCCGAGATTAGCCTAGATGAGGTTGCTCGGATGATCGAGCAACATGAGGCGCTCACTGAGGCCTTAAATAACGTGGGGAAAGGGAAATAAACGGTCGTGGATTCTTCTAAGATAAGCACCACTATTTCTTGTTTCAACCCCACCACCCATGAGGGCACCGGGGAGCCCATGTTGCTCTACAACTGACATAAGGAGATGGAGTGTGTGCTTGAGGTCGTTAACTGTCAAGAGGATATGAGGGTGAAGCAGTTTGCGTTCTATCTACGAGATGAAGCTGGGGTGTGGTGGCACTAGGAGAGGGAAGCTGCCCGTGAGTACTATAAGGGCTAGGGTAAGGCTGAGATTCCATGGGTTGAGTTCAAACGGGCTATGAGGACTCACTTCGTTCTTGAGCATATCCATAGTAGGTTGAGGTCCGAGTTTGATTATTTTGCTATGACCGATGGGATGGCTGTGGCGGACTACTATTACAAGTTTAACGAGCTATTGCGCTATGCGGAGGACTTGGAGTTGACTTAACTGAGTTTGGCTCTCCGTTTCGAGAAGGGGCTTTCACTGCGGATTCTGGAGAGGCTAATTACGGGAATGGATTTTGATCTAACCGAAGCTTATGAGAGGGCGGGGCATGCTGAGAGGCTGGTAGATATGGCCAAAGAGGCCAAGGAAAAGGGAGGTGAGAAGAGGAAAGCTGAGGGTGAGAATAGCAATCAGTCGGGCTTCAAGCGTGGTAACCACAACCAGGCTAGAGCTTACTCTGGAGGGTCCGGTTTCAGTGGGGGATCTTGTTTTGGAGGGAGAGGTGTTCAGAGCTTTAGTGACAACTCCACCTTGCACTGCTTCAACTGTGGTTTAGTAGGCCACAAGCGGTTTGAGTGTAGGAGTGCCGGGGGAGGAAGTTTATCGTGACCTTATCACGGGAACTATTCACATTATCCTAGTCAGAGTATGGCGAGTAACCAACCAGCTGGGTCATGGCACAGTCAGGGTGGTCAGAGCAACAATAATGGAGGTTATAATCGCAACAGTGATGGAGTATACCAGCGCCCGAGTAACAGGGGAACCAGACTTCTGCGGTTAAGCCTACTACATCGGCGAGTATTATCCGGGGAGAAGGCCAATAGAACAGTGGCAAGCTGTTTATGATGGGTAAGCAGGCAGCTGAGAAGTTTGCGCAAGTCGTTAACGTACTTTTCTTGATTAATAATACGCTGACTTTTGTCTTGTTTGATTCGGGGGCTACCCATTCGTTTGTGTCTAAAAGTCATGGCTTAGCTATGGGTTTGGGACAGTTTGAGTCGGTCCAGGACAGTGTTTTTATACCGTCTGGGGATTCTTTATCGTGTTGTAAGTTGTATAAGAGAGTGTCTATGGTAGTTAGTCAGGTGGACTTTCCAATTGACTTGTCCGAGTTTTCCTTGGATGGTTTTTGAGGTCATAGTCGGGATGGACTGGTTTGGTAAGTATAAGGCTAGTATTGACTGTCATCAGAGAAAGGTATCTTTGACGGGACCAAAGGGAGAGAGTGTTATACCGAGGGTTCGTTGTGAAACCCA
This sequence comes from Silene noctiflora, assembly GCA_009801015.1. Taxonomy (NCBI): domain Eukaryota; kingdom Viridiplantae; phylum Streptophyta; class Magnoliopsida; order Caryophyllales; family Caryophyllaceae; genus Silene; species Silene noctiflora. Next base: position 109,834 of record VHZZ01001820.1, on the reverse strand, counting down.
AGGTAAAGATGATTTCAGTTATGACCTTAAAGTCATGTTTGAGGAAGGGGTGCCCTATGATCTTATGCCAAGTGAGAGACATGCGGGTTGAAGAACCTATAGCTGCAGATATACTGGTGGTTTGTGAATTCGGGGATTATTTTCCAGATGAAATAACGGGATTACCTCCCAAGAGAGATGTCGACTTCAGTTTGGAACTTAAACCAGGGACGAGACCTATATCTAAGGCCCAGTACCGTAAGGGACCAAAGGAGTTGAGGAGTTGAAGAAGCAGCTGAATGAGTTGTTAGAGAATGGATACATTCGACCTAGTTTATCACCTTGGGGTGCACCAGTGTTGTTCGTGAAAAAGAAAGATGGGAGTATGCGGCTGTGTATCGACTATAGAGAGCTAAAATATGTGACCGTGAAGAATAGGTATCCGTTACCTTGGATTGATGATCTCTTTGACCAGTTGAGTGGAGTTGGAGCCTTTTCCAAGATATATCTAAGGTTGGGTTATCACCAGCTAAGAATTGTAGATGATGATATTCCTAAGACAGCTTTTCGGTCACGATATGGCCATTATGAGTACGTGATGATGCCTTTTGGGTTGACCAATGCTCCATCATTATTTATGGATCATATGAATAGGTTATTTAGTCCATTCTTGGATAAGTTTGTGGTGGTTTTCATCGATGATATCCTAGTCTATTCCAAGACTAAGGCGGAGCACGAGGAGTATTTGAGGTTGGTTCTGCAAACCTTGAGGGATAATCAGTTATATGCTAAGTTGTCCAAGTGTAAGTTCTTGCTTGAGAAAGTGGCTTTTCTGGGTCATGTGATTTCCAAAGACGAGGTAGCTATGGATCCTAGTAGATAGAGGCGGTGTCAAACTGGGAAGCACCGAAGAATGTTGCTGAGATTCAGAGTTTCTTGGGTTTGGCTGGGTACTACATGAGGTTCATGAAAGACTTTCTTAAGATTGCTAGGCCTATGATAGCTTTGATGAGGAAGGAGACCAGATTTCGATGGGATGAGAGTTATGAAACAGCGTTCCAAACCTTAAAGGAACGTTTGACTACAGCTCATGTCCTAGCTTTGCCAAAGGGGAGTGAAAACTTCGAAGTTTATACCGATGCTTCGAAGAATGGTTTGGGATGTGTCTTGATGCAAAACGGGAAGGTCATTTCCTATGCTTCAAGGCAACTGAAGCCGAATGAGGAGAACTATCCTACCCATGATCTAGAGTTGGATGTGGTTGTATTTGCTCTAAATATTTGGAGGCACTACCTTTATGGGGAGACCTCTAGGGTATTTTCTGATCACAAGAGCATAAAATACATCTACACTCAGAAGGAACTGAATATGCGTCAGAGATGGTGGATGGAGCTGATTGGAGACTATGATATGGAGATCGTTTATCATGAGGGGAAGACTAATGTCATTGCTGATGCCTTGAGTAGGAAGAATGTACATTCTTTGTGCACAGTCATGTCCTTAATGAAATTGAAATATGAGATGACCAAGATGGGATTCATATGATTCGCAAGGGAGATGCTATTGGAGATTTGACTATCGAGCCTGAGCTGTATGATGACGTCAAGGGGGAATAAGAGTTATCCCAATCAAAACAAAATTTATAAAGAACCCAAATTAAGTAGTATAATTAGGGTGTCAACTCCCAATCAAAAACAATTTATAAAGAACACAAATTAAGTAGTATAATTAGGGTGTCGAACGACAAACAATGGCGGGGGCGTATACTTAATTAATTCGAGTCTAAGTTTAGTCAAGCAAATGAAGAGAGGTGATTAAGTAGTGTAAACAAATGCAAATTAAGAAAAAAAAACTACGATTAATGGTAATTAATTGATGGAGGCTAGGGTAGTCGGGTTCCCCTAAATAGGACAACTAGGTAAGGGTGTTGGAAGGTTAAGGGTTANGATGGAGGCTAGGGTAGTCGGGTTCCCCTAAATAGGACAACTAGGTAAGGGTGTTGGAAGGTTAAGGGTTACAATCTAGCCTAGGAATGAAGACTGATTTCATAGCTATCCCTTAAGACGGACGCAAAGTCATCACCATGCATACAATCATATCATTAACACGCAAACTAGCATCCCTGCAACTTTCGTTTATAAGGAAACTAAACCAGAGTTGAAGAAAAACATGGACTTTCATTCACATAATTCATCAAACACCTTAAGTGTATGCTCATGAAGGCTAGACAATTTTACCCCTAAACCCTATTACAAACACCCATAACCATAGTTAAGCCCTATCTAGGTTCCCCCTAAACCCTAGAGGGAAACTACTCACACATGTTTAGGACAAACACAACAAGGCATGTAAAAGATGAACAAAGATAAACAATAGACATATTAAAAGTATAAACAACACAAGGATTAACAAGAAATGTAAACAAATGACAAGTAATGAAAACTAAGGGAGAGATGATACCAAAAGACTGTAACTTTGATTGAAATAAAGAAGGATTCTTCAATTCTTCCAATTACAACCCAATAACATAAACATAAACAAAAGCTAAACTAATTTCTAGACTAAATTGCTAAGTAATTAGTGCTTGAATTAAGGAAAGATTAAGGAAGTAATTAAATTAACTTGCATAAAAATGGAGTAAAAGTTCAGATCTAGGGTTTTGTGTCCATTACAATGGGGGTGGGGGGGTGTATTTATAGGTTGTCTCAAAATTGGGTCCAAATTACAAAATGGGCTAAAACTCGTCTTCAGGAGCTCTCAGCCGGTTGACCGGCTGGGAGTCTTCTACTTCATTTTGGCAATTGAGGAAGCATCAGGTATGCAAATCCGGTCAGCCGGCTGCCGGTGGGCTGACCGGCTGGGAGTCTTCTGTTTCATTTTGAAGAAACAGGAACATCAAGGGTGTAGGCCGGTCAGCCGGCTGCCGGTGGGCTGACAGGCTGGGAGGTTCCTGTAAGTTTTTCCCAAAATTCTCCCAACTAAGCTTTTCCTTGCATTCCCATCCGGCTGACCGGCCGCCTGTGAGCTACCGGCTGTGAGTGCCTGCATACATCTTTCAACTCTGGTCAAGTGGGGGGGTCCCTAGCCGGCAGGCCAGTTGCCGGTGGCTCACCGACTGGGAGACCTTCTTCAGCTTTTTTTTCTCTTTTTCCTTCTTTCCACTTCCAACGACTTTACTTGCTCCCAATTTCATGTTTCCGTCTCAATTCCTGCAGGACGCCATAAAAACTAGTAGAACAGGAAATATGGGATGCAAAAGCAAGTATATGTGGTAAGATGGCGCCAAAACAGGCCTAATAAAGAAGGGAAAGAACGGGTAAATAAGAATATATCAAAATTCCCCACACTTAAGCCTTACTCGTCCTCGAGTAAGCCACAAATAGAACTAAGACCCGTAATGAAACAACTAAAGACTAAGCGATTTAGAATCCGATGAAAGGCAATTAACGGGCCTTCTCCGTCCCTTCAACTCACAAGAAAGCACAGTGAGGTATGTGCTCCGTTGCAAGGAAAGTGGAGGATTGCGGAAAATTGGATATATCCTAACATGAAAGCACGTAAGAAACAAATAGAATGCATCATAACAAAATAAATGGTCCACTTTCCTCTTTAAGTGGCCGAGTCTAACAAAAATATGGTCTTGGTCGGGAAATACCGCCTCAGAATCCCAATGAGGTGTCAACCCCCTAAGCATGGCCCAAGCAACCCTATGTGACCACTAATGCTCAAGAAACAAATTCAAGAGCGGGGAAAGGGGAAGTGGAACTAGTCCTCCGAGATTTACAAGACCGACACAAGATTCAACCAAAGACCTATGACTAAAAGGACCAAGGGCAACAACATCCTCACGGCATTCACTCGTCACACATGAAAGAACGGGTGTTTTTTGTACAAGAGTATCTAAAACACTCTCCTACTATGACTCGTGAGAACGTGCCCGCATTCTAATGTGTAAGACAATCCTATGACCAAGTGAGATGCAAAAACAAGACAACGCACACGATAAGAAATAAGGGTTGTAACGGGGCTAGGTAGAAGGACAGAACGGGATTGGTGCAAGCACCGTTTGGATATGTGAGGTTCGAATCAAGAATAGCCAAAAATACGCTCATCCTACTTCTTATTACAACAATTGAGACACATCTATACCGTAACATAGATTTGATTCCCAAACCCATGCAAAAAAAGCATAAACCCGACTCAAATTGGAAAAACTATCAAAACCATTACAAACCCTTCACTCGGTGTTTGTTATAACAAATGAGCAACGTCTACACCCTAAAAAGGAACTTGAATTCAAATTCATGCAAAAATTGTGTAACCCCGACTCACTTTGGAAAAACATCATAGGACCTTTTATTTTAGCAACGACTTTTTCTACCCCTTGAATGATGAATAGGGGTATTGCTTGCTCTTTCTCTTTTTCTAACACAAATATTTACAATCACAAACTAACTCTTTTTGGTATTTTTCAAAGCTTTTCTAATTTTCTCTTTTGTTTTCCAATTTTCTTTCAAAACCCCTTATTTACTTACAAATGCCCAATAAAGACCAATATTCCAACCCAAGTGTAAAATGAACATCAACCACTACAAAGGACCCAAGACTCCATCTACCACACTTACTACAAACTCCGTGACTCATTCTTGATAAGGGAAGGTCGTTTTGGGAATGTAGCTAGTTTTAGTGGGTTTGACAAAAGAAATAGGCAAAAGCTCAAATGGGTGAACAAAGGGGACCAATGCAAGGGTCAAAACAAGGCAATTTAGGCAATTTGAGGTTCAAATAGATGCAAACAAGTTTGTTTAATAAGATGTGGAGAATAAGAAAGCAACTCACGGTCTAAGGATCGAATGACACACTTATGCGTCTAAACGTGACACGTCTCATGAGGAGACCTACTCACAATCCTAATGAGGGTCGGGTATGGATGTACCGACCCTAGGAGGCTCTAATCCTCACATTTGAGTATTTAGGTCGAGCCCTAGGTCTAGTCTACGGTCTTTGGTCTCACAAGGTGGTCTAGACTCTTTAGACAGGCTCCTCTTCCTATGAATAACCTAGTGATCACGGGTGCAAGCCACGGGAAGGGGGAAGGCACAATTGGAACATACTCATCCTTGGAGTATTAACTTTTCTCCCTTGAACACATTTTGACAAAAACCTTTTATTTACAAACTCAATGCAACAAAAGGCAGCACAACACGCATATACATGTGACAATGCATGCGGGAATTTAAACAAACAACATGAAATGAAATATGCAACAAATTCAACTAAGCCAAATAGCACATCAATTCCAACAACCACAAGTTCCCAAAAGGAGCATCCAAACATCAAAAGTCCCATCCTCTTCCATATATAAAATGATATAAAAAGAGAAAGAACGGAAAAGGAGAAAGGGATAGAAACGGTTATACCAAACGTCTTCTATTCTCCTTCATGCTTCAAATGATCAATGTGCCTATAAAATGGGTTAGCCAAATACACATATGTACAATGCAAGTAAATAAATGACATGTTTTTGGAATTTTTGAAATTTTTTAATTTTTAGGCATTTTTGAATTTTTATCAAATTTACAAAAGAAAATAAAAAAAATATGTACAAATATACACAAAGTGGATATTTTCTTCCCCACACTTAAAATTTACATTGTCCCCAATGGAACAAAGCATATGGAAGAAATGAGAAAAATTAAAACATATTTTTGGATTTTTATCATTTTTCAAAGGTAACTAACATATTTTTGGATTTTTGGAATTTTTGAAATAAAAAACATGTTTTTTGATTTTTAAATATGAAATTTCCTCCCCACACTTATTTATTTACATAATTTCACGTGGAAATAAATATGTGGAGGAAATTCGGAAATAAAAGAACTTGTTTTTGTTGTTTTTGCAATTTTTTCAATTTTTTTGTTGTTTTTAGATAAGAATGCAATGCATGCTCTAATCTATATGAAAATATGAAATGCAATGCAAATAAACTATATGAATGCATCTAAATGTGATAATATGATACAAAATATAAATTCTAATGCAAAGTCCTATATGAATGCAATTATATGATGATTGAGCTAACATAAATACAACTAAGCTAAATGCATGCGAAATTTAAATATGCAAGTGAAAATCTGGATTAAGGAGCGTACTTGTCTTTGTATTGAAATAGGGAGCAAGGGAAGCAACTCAATTGGCTCTTTCGTCGGACCCATATCCCGACTCTTCTTGATCGCCATCACCTTGATCAAATTCGGAGCCGCGGATGAAATCTCCCGAAGTAGAGGATTGAGAGAAGTCACCTCCCATGCGAGCCGTCACATAATCCATCTCCGAACCGAAGGCACCCATAACACCAACATCTCCATAGAAGGAAGGAGCACCCCCATACCAAGAACCCGTGGCCGCGTGGCCCTCCCCTTGAGATACATTTGGAGTGGGGAAGGCGGGTTGGGAGAAGTAGTCTTGTTAGAGATTGATGTCTCCATAGACCATGGGGTCATTAGGCCCCCCATACCCGCCATCCGGGGCCAAATAGTAAGAAGGGTGGATCCCGGATGGATGCCTATAGCCGCACCAATCGTAATCATCATAGATCAGAAATTGACCAACGGATTGATCAACATAGAGCCGGTCTACCTTCCTATGTAGCTCTCAGCGGTCATGAATTCCACGAGCGAAGGAGGTAGATAGTCCGAGGTAGGTTAGGGTTGACTAAAAGACCCCTCACCTTGTTGATGGGACCAAGGTTGGGGTTGATAAAACGGCCCGGATTGGAAGAAGGCAGGAGGAGGATTGTACCTCAAACTTGACTCGGTTGCCCCTTGGCGGTCACGCCTATAGACTATTGGAGGGTCTTCCTCTACCATTTCATCGGCCTCAAGCTCGAGTATGTAGTGAGCCGAGTTAGGCTCAATAATCATATTTTCTGCATTGGGGAGTGGTACGGAATTTTTATCCACCCCCTTCACTCGAACTTGCCAATAGTATTTACGATCCCCGGGGTTTCTTTTGATCCAATTAAGGTTATTTTTCAAGTAGTCTTTGGTAAGGAAAATATCCCCGGGGTTGCTTCCCATGTTTTTCGTGTTGAGGCCACAAACAAGGCGCTTAGCTAGGTGGGTGATTACACCACCCACCACAATCGGTGTCGTTTGCGCCGGATTATTAGAGAGCTTGTTGAGGTGAAGCGCAAAGTGATGCGCTATACAAATCTTGAATTACCTTGGTTGGGTATATAGATAGGAGCCTAGAATTTAGAGCTCCTCGGTGCGAAAATTATGTGGTTTATCCCTCCCAAATACGGTCCATCCCATGAACCGATGCCAAATCCTTATGGCGGCATTGTGACAAGCATTTGTCGGGCGTTTCACCCCCTTTTGRTCATCCATACCCGAAATTGCCCTCCAAACCATCCCATGGTCAAAGTCTTCCGGTGCTTGGTGAGACAGAGTCGGGTCCAAACCAAAGATCTACACAAATTGAGCTAGGGTAAGGGAATGGTCTTTGTTCAAAAGCCTAAAATGGAGTAAGGCTACCTTCAATGAACCCCGGTGTTTGTCAATTCTCAATGACCTCAAAAATTCCCATGTAAGACGGGAATAAGACCTCTCATACATGGTATACAAGGCCTTCATACCGACTTCGTCAAACAAATCAACCGCTATTCTATCCAAACTCATATCCCTCATGGATGCCCTATCAATGAATCGAATAGGGGTAAGGGGACGTTGTTTAAAAAGCACAAATTTACCTTTTTGGGCAATTGACGCGAATTGGAGACCCGAAAAATACGGATCGGGACTAGCATCGTTCATCGCCGCCGCGACTCTCTCGGCTTGTTGAAGTGCCAAATCCCCTCTCCTTACTCTCTTCTTTAGTGCCATGGTCTTGTTGGGTGATCTGAGGGAAAGGGTGGTTGATTTTGTGGTATTTGGTGAAGATTTGGGGAGAAATTGATTTGTAGAGAGAGGTTGAAGATGAAGAAATGGGGAAAAAATAAGGGTTTTCGTGTATTTAAAATCGCATAATAGTGTTCCCAGCCGGTCGCCGACCGGCTGGGAGATCAAGTAAAATTTTCGATTTTTCACAGAACTTTCAAAACTTCCAGGAACTTCCTAGCCGGTGCAAGGACCGGCGGCCGGTCACCCGGCTGGGAGTTCGTCTTCACATTTTTTGACTTCCTCACTCAGTAATTTGGCCTCCCAGCCGGCCTACCGGCTGCCGGTTGGATACCAGCCAGCCGGCTGCCGGCCTACCGGCTCACACCCCCTTCTCTTTAAAAATCCCAAAATTTTCAATTTTACAATTTTCTTCATTTGGGTGGTCCCAGCCAGCTGGCCGGCTGCCGGCCTACCGGCTCACACCCCCTTCTCTTTAAAAATCCCAAAATTTTCACTAACTTACAGAAACTTCCCTACCGGTGCAGGGACCGGCTGCCGGGCACCCGGCTGGGAGTTCCTCTATTCAGAATTTCCTCAAAACAACTTGGTTCAACATCAGAAACTTCCCAGCCGGGTCCTGGACCGGCTGCCGGTCTACCGGCTGGGAGTCCCCTCACTTCATTTTTCCTTCAATTTCTTTGATTTTTTCCCAAGTTCCCACTTAGCCTCGGCATCCGTGTTGTCAATATTTCCTCCGACCCTCATAGTCGGGAAATGAGCTAAGTGGGATAAAACACATGTTCATCAAAAACCGAGTCAACACCAATCTCCAACCCGACTTCCAATCATCTTGACAAGTAGGATTACAATCCAAAATTCCTCATCTACCTAAA
>VHZZ01001820.1:56626-74411 GCA_009801015.1 Silene noctiflora | reverse complement strand
AGTTGACCAAATAAACGAATTATCCCTTACGTATTCTTATTTTGAGATTTATTATGTGATCGCACTATTGTTGAGGACACTTACTCCAACAGTTCAGGTGGCCCGAAATGAAGAAAAAGGTAGATGAGTTTGTAGCTAGATGTTTGACTTATCAAAGGGTCAAGGGTGAGAAACGGAGACCTCAGGGTAAGATCCAATCTCTTGAGCCCGAATGGAAATGGGAGTCAATTTCTATGGATTTCATCGTGGGGTTACCAAGGACTTAGGAGGGGAATGACATGATTTGGGTAATTATTGACTGTTTGATGAAGTCAGCTCATTTCATTCCAATGAACGACACTTGAAGTAAAATTCAGCTGTCTAATGGGTATATGAAGCATGTGGTACGACTACACGGGATACCAAAGGACATAGTGTCGGATAGAGATGTCAGGTTCATATCTCGGTTATGGCAAGAGTTATAAGAGTTGTTGGGGACTCCCTTAAAGATGAGCACAACATTCTATCCTGAGACGGATGATCAAACTGAAAGAACCATCAAGACATTGGAAGACATGTTGCGAGCTTGTGTGATAGAGTTCGGTGGAATTTAGGAAGACCGAGTTGATCTGATTGAGTTCTCTTATAACAACAACTATCACACAAGTATTAGGATGACACCTTTTGAGGCATTGTATGGGAGAAACTGTCGGAGTCCAGTTTGCTAGGATGATAGTTCTGAGATTGTGGTTTTGGGACCACAGATGGTGCAAGATATGATTGAGCAAATCCAGTTGATTCGGCATAAAATGAAGGCGTCTCAGGATCGTCAAAAGAGCTATGCAGATTTGCATCTCTTTAAAGTGTCACCCATGCATGGCGTAATGAGGTTCGGCAAGCGAAGAAAGCTGGGCCAAAAGTTTATAGGCCATTATGTGCTTTTGGATCGAATCGACGAGGTTGCTTATCGGCTAGCTTTACCACCAACTCTTGATCGGGTTCATAATGTATTCCATGTCTCACAACTGCGAAAGTATGTGAGTGATCAATCTCATGTGCTTGAGGTGGATACTATTGAGATCGATGAGGCACTCACTTATGTGGAAGTGCCAAAGGAGATCTTGGACCGCAAGGTGCACAAAACGAGGAACGGTGAGACTGTCTTACTTAAGGTGTTGTGGTCGAATCATAATATGGAAGTAGTGACATGGAAACCGGACGAGGCGGTGAGGGAGAGATATCCATGTCTCTTCGATCACGTATGTTTGGTACGGTGTGGTAACCTTTCTCTTTTAAGGGGGGTAGGATATGATCACATGTGTTTTTGAGTAGTTTTGAGGCCAGTTTTCTGTGCTTTGAGTTGGGTGGTCAGTATAGTTTGGTGTGTTTAGGGTTTTGTTAGTATTTTCCGAGTTATTGGGTCATAGTTGGTCATGTATGTTACAGGTATAGGTTTGAACTTCGGGGACGAAGTTCGCTTTTAAGGAGGGAAGACCGTAATACCTCAGTTTCTGAGTATAGGAACTCGGTCGAGTAGGCTGTACTCGACCGAGTAGGGTGTCGGGTGTTTTTTGGCAAGCTACTGCCTGTGAGCACTTGACCGAGTATGTCAGGTACTCGACCCAGTATCCGATCCAATGAGTCGTTTTTCCGCGGTCTGATTAGAGTGATAAGGGATTATATATATTACGTCAAGACATTTCATAATCAGTTTTTATAACCAAAATATTTCTTAAATCTCCTTCCCAATTATTCTAATCACCTTGCAAGCGGGATCTAGTCCTTGTTGTCGGTTTTTATTTCGTGCGTCGATATTTCGGTAAGTTTGCTTCCGCTAATTTGTAATTGTTATGATATTTAAAACCCTAGGTTGGGTTAGTTTGGTGATTTGATTAGTTAGTGTGATTGATTGTGATATGGTGTTTGTTATATATCCATGTTAGGTGACGGATTTGTAAAGGAACGTTTCTAGCCACCTTGTTGTTATCGCGGAACCCGAACAAGGTAGAGTTTCCCTACTCAACCATCTATGTGTATTTTAAGTTTGTGGTTTGGTATGATTGTATTGTGATGTGTGGAGTATGAGTATCATGGTTTCTTGTATGGATTGTGGAGCCATTGTCGGGAAATGGTCTTCACCCCTTGTTCGCCCCTTGTGGCTCTCGTCACAAGGGGGATTTGCACATTAATGACCTAGGTAAACTCGTTGCGATGAGTGAGGCTGAGGTGACAAATCTGCAGTCTCCCACTGGTGGTGTGGGTACTTGTTGCGATGGGTAACCTGGCAGGTCTGACTGAGTTCAGACGATTGTATTGAGTAATGATCGGTGGATGGAAATTGTTTGTATTATTGTTATGATTTCATAGCTTATGTGATGATCAGTTGGCTGACCCCTATTTTGTGTTGTGAACCTGTGGTGATCCATTGGGGGAATGGTGAGCATATTACTAGCAGGTTTACTGGTTGATCTTGTACGGGACGGACGGGCGAGACACGAGTCTAGCTAGTTTCCGCTGCCACTTAGTTATAGCTCACTTTTGTCAGAATTGTATCGTTGGTTTTGGTTTTGGATTTCAGAGGTTCTTTTGTTATAACTTAAACCGTTTTATGTTATGTTAAGTTTCTTCATTGTCTATTTGATGCATACTACCTCTGACAACTGAGATGGTAGCACCTCCATTTGTTAAGGTAGGCCTTGCTAAGGCACTTTGGTAGATGGGTGTATTACATTAAGTGTTTACAAAACCCAAAACCAAGATCGCACGACTGCCAACACCAAAGTGAGAAATTTTATGGTGATGAAAACTAGATGAAGCTCAGCGTCCCTCCAACCCGCAGGCAAGCTCAAGCAACAACACCTGCTAGCCACTTCTCACCATTCATGGATAACGGCAGGTCTTAAAACAAAAGAAGGGTGAATACAACCATACAATCAACTACAATCATGCAAGTAAGTAACACAAGATCAACCAACCGGTACTCAACGATCCTCCAAACTCGCAAATTAACCAAAGTCTCTAATCGCAACGAGTAGCCGGGTTTCCATCGCAACAGGTAACCCATCCCTGCCGATGCCAGACCGGAGCATTGGACATCAAAATACCCTCTCATCGCAACGAGCGAACCGAGATCATTAATGTTCACATCCCCTTTGTGACGGGAGTCACAAAGGGGCGATACATGGGGGTCTCCCGACATGGTCCCACAATATCAATCACCACTCCACCAATAACCAACAATAACAATGATAACAATACCATTATCAAGCAATACAAATAACACCCAATGCATATAACTGTACAATCATACTATATAGGGAAACCCTACCTGTCGCGAGTCCATAGAAATAGCAACAACCACGTCACACCATAGCAAGTATTAACATCATCACCTACAATCAGCGATTAAGCTCTTTTACGATCCCATCATATTCCACTAACCTATTAACAAGTATAGGAAAACTTACCACGAGGTCAACTAGACTGCGACGGCGAGTAAGGTCCGACACGATAAATTCACACCCAAGCCATGCCCTTCCCGGAATAATATTCATGGTTAGCGTCAGAGTAGGTAGTGAAAGATGAAGGAATATGAAGGGAGTTTGAATTAGGTTTTTAGGAAGAGTAGAAATGATTTCTTAAAATGTTTAAGTCGCAACCTCCGCGTAAAATATAACACGCTGTTTCCATCAGACTCGGTCGAGTACTGGGGATACTCGGCCGAGTAGCCTGCACTCGGACGAGTATCACGTATACTTGGCCGAGTGACCCACACTAGGTCGAGTCCTCAGCTGAAAAAACTTCCCTTCATCTCACACTAGGATTCTTACAAGGTCAAGGTCAACGGGTCCCACGGTGGGTATTACATCATTATCGTGATTAATGATGTAATGCCTAAGTTGTTTTCCATTTTGTGCAATTTCTAACTAATTTGAGTTTACCCCTTTTGGTTCATTGACGTAATTTTATGTTACAATTGCAAAACTACGCCTTTCTTAATGTTTGAAAATGAATGTTTCGTTTTCAATTGGACTTTTCTATAAAGTTTGGAAATGAACTTTCACTTTCATTTGGTTTTAACGTTTGATTCGATGTTAGGATTTTTTATTGGAGATGTCTAATAATTAATTTTGCACCTATAAACGCAATATTTTTGAGTTTTACTCTGTCTTTGATTTGGATTGATAGCGTTAACGTTCTTGTATGCGCAATAAGAGCTCTTTTGCTCGATTGATGAGGACTTGTACATTTGAAAACTTTCCTAAACCTTTTTGGTAAGAAAAAAATATTTTTGGAATTTAAAACCTTATAAAAGATTTGGTTACAATTTTGCTTTGTCCTTATAACTCCTTTTCTACTTTCAAGTTTCCAAGACGAAACTTTTGTAAAAGGTGGGGGTGATTGTAACACCCATGAAATTCCATTTTCGAAATTATAATTTAAGTAGCCATTTTACCATTTTATTATTTATATAGCCTTATTTATATATAATTAGCGTTTTTAGTCTAGTTGTGTAGGAATTGTTACCAAATCGCTCAAATAAAGCCTAGAATCGAGTTCCACACGAAATTTGAGTGGAAACCGAGTCATTTTAGTTATGGGCCGAGTTGAGCCAAGTTGTGCCTCTTATTAGGTTTCATTCTTTTGTTGGGAATCAACTCATTTCATCCCCAACCTTAAACTATTTCATGTTTTGTTCTCTTTCAAAACCTTCCATTAAAACATCAAACTTCCCAATCTCTAAAGCTTAATAACTTCTTCGTTCCTCCACCAAATCGCTTCATTCTCGCGCCAATTTTCACCTTGTCTCGTCCTCCATCTTTACAGGTAAGAAAGTCTTCATCGTGTTACAATTTTTTAAAAGGTCCGTCTTTCTCCAAGTTACATAATCTCGSAAATTGTTGTGTTTTTCATGTCTAGGTGGTGTTGTAGAAGACCCGGAGAAGATTATTATCTCATAGAAGAACATTTAGAGGTAACGGTGATGGGGTACTCGGTATTGCATATGTTTGTGTGATTTGTATGTTTAGATTATGGTTTTATAGAAAAAGACTAGTTCTTTTACGTAGGTTTTCCTTAGGAATCCTTGTTTATGTTGGGTAGTGATATTTGAGTTTTGTATGATGAGTTTGTTGAATTATTATTGTTAGATGATGTTTTAATTGTTATGTTATTGCGTTGGGTTATTGCAATAATATCAATTGGTAAACTTTTGATGTTGGATGACTTAATTGATTGAGTTTGGATCAAATCGAGTGTTTTAATCCATCTTTTATGCTTTGATTTTACTCTTAAGACTTGCATTAAATTACTTGGGTAATATATGATAGAATTGGGATTGTAATTATAAGATAAAATTGATTTGGGGATGAAGATGAAGCTTATTTTTGTCGTGGGAAACAACCTTTTGCGCAGGCTGCGCACCTTAGCGCAGACTGCGCTACAGCCTGGACCAGCTTTTGTAAAATGACCATAACTCCTTTATTTCTTTTCTGTTTTCAGTTTATGACCTACCGTTAGAACTGTAAGAATATAAGCTTTCATCTCTAATTGGTTTCACCTTAAAGTCATATCTAGAATTCAAGTTATGATCGTTTAAAGTTGCCCCTTGTTGTAGTCGGGTTCTAAACTTATGGTTTGGGATTGAGATTTATGTTTCTTGTTGATTATGCCACTTAATCTTGATTCTAATTGTCATACCTAGATCTTTCGAGACTTCTATTGGACATTTTAAGGAATAGAGAGTGGACCCTTAGGCTTGAGGGGAGTCGTACTCGTGAGTAAGAAGGGACAAACTAGACCGAATGTGACCTATACTAGACCGAGTAAGTGTGTAGTGGACCGAGTGGGTGTGCAGTGGACCGAGTAAGTGGAACCCGGCCGAGTATGGGTAATACTCGACCGGGTGAGTGGCACTCGACCGAGTGTACTCGGCACTCGGCTGAGTACAACGTGTCAATGGCGATATAAACTATGTCGGGATCTAAAATACGCCTAACCCTAAATCATTTCCTTCTCTCTCTCTCTAAAGCTTCTAAATCCTCTCTCTTCTTTCTAGAACTCTCTCAAACACCCTTCCGTGGAATCTAAGCTTGAGTTTGAAGATGATGCACCCTTTCCTCTACCTTTTTCCTGATTTATTCTTTGTAAGTCAAGTCTCACCTCTTTCCTTTGTCTTTCATCTAACCCTAACATTTGGGGGTTTTTATGGGTAGTATTAATTAATAATTATAGTTAGTATTATGAGTAATTAAAGGATAAAAATAAGGCGTTTTATATAGTATAAGAGTATAAGATATGTTAGTGATGGTCATTATGTGATTCATGTAAGATGAGACGGTTTTATGAGACAGATTCTTGGTTGTCTCGAGTTTCTTATGGAGTTTGCTAAAAGGTAGAGTTTTCCTACTCGGTTTTGGTAATATGATCTATTACTTATGTGTCCATTGTCATAAACTCCATGGTAGATGTAGTAATATTGCATTATAACATGATTTAAGGGTAATTATAGTTGTTTCATATTATTGTTGGAATTGCATTACAACATGTTATTGGGTAATTCTATTGTTGGTGAATTGAGATGGGGTATACTTTGCATTCATAACATATGTGAAAGATGCATACTTGGTAACATTTGTGCATGAAAAGGTATCATACTTGGTATATTGCATACATGTTTTGTTACTTGTGTATGTAGATGGTTGTTGGTGGACATTGGTGGTGTTGGACTCGTGTTGTGTGGTTGTTGAGAAGTCGTAAGGCGGTTCGAGAAATCGCCTTACGCTTGGGTCACCTCTTGGAGTCTCTCACTCCAAGAGGGACGTGCAGGTTTATGACTTGAGTACGAAAGGGCTCGTGTGGTGTCACGACGTCTTGGAGGGGTCCGGTTAGTGTCTGGGCTCGATGTCACGAGCGTATCCCGAGTACCTGTTTTAAGGTCTGCGGCCCGGCTGTTTGTTAGCGGTACTGCGATGTCGTCACCGGGTTATATACATGCGGAGTTGTGGCGGTTAGAGAGTTGTGACTCGTGTGTTTCATTATTTCATTTCATTTCATGTCTACATGTTGTCTCGTGAGTGTTTTTATTATCGAAACTAACTTGTTTTGGTTATGTATAGCTGCCACCTTCTTTAATTGAGGTGGCATGTGATTGACCATATGGTATTTTCGGTCAAATGGGGAGCAGTTTGAGTATAGGTTTGGACTTAGTGACCAGCGGGACAGGTTGAGCCACAACCATTGGTGTCCATTCGAGTTGTCATATGTAAGTCGATGTAGTTTCATTAGAAAGGTTGTAGTAGCATGAGACTTTTATCATTCATTTATTTATTTATGTAATTCATTAAACATGTTATTTATATAAAATGTTACTTAATTGAAGTTCCGATTCACTACCTCGGGAACCGAGATGGTGACATTCCCGATTACATTGGCCGGGTAAGAGGGGGTGTTACACTAATGCTTATTCAAGGTATGTGAACTTGTTTAACATTATAAAACTTTTATTATGCCTCATTCACATGTTTAATGATGGTTTTCGGATGTTTCACCCATGTATACCATGTTTGCTTTAAATGGTCACTGGAATCATGTTTGGTTGTGTTTTGTCAAACTCTGTTTCGTTCCATGCTCTTATTTCTTGTTGGAATTGGTGTCTAAGTTGTGTGACTATCTACCCATAGTACTCATTTGTCTCTGTATCTCGCCTTACTATGCTTGACTCACTTATCCGCTCCTTTTTGTGTCGTTCTGCCGAATTCGGGGTACTCGACTTCCGTTCTATTGCACCGAGTCTTGGATACGGGGCGTTTATCGTATGTCAAATCGTGAAATGTTCATCCCAAGAGTCTGGATCCAGGTTTAGACGAGGACCGTATTATTATCGTCATCCTACCGAGAGGATTGAGTCTAGAGTCGTATAGTCTTGCATAGTTATGATGCTTTACATATGCCATTTACCATAAGAGTTATGTCTTGGATTGTTTGAATAGTAAGAGTCTTTTTGGTCCTATTGCGCACTAGGGGGTGAGATGCAGGCCACCTAGTATTGATGTGATCGGCGGGATTGATGCTCCCATTCGTACCTATGGAGATATGCAAGCCATAGGCATGCATGTGACATTAGTAGTCACGTCCCGTACATTGTTTGTTAAAAGGCTTTAAAAGGAAATCGCTATGGTTTTCACACACATGTATTATATTGTTGGCCCCTTGTTTATTCATGTCAGATAGTTATTGTATTGGCTTATGGTTGTGTTGTCATCTAGGATGATTTGTTTGGATTATCTCATATGGATGTCTCGTATGCCATTGTTCATGGTTGACGGCACATGTATTGAGTACCGTTCTTATGTCATAGTGCTTATGTCATTTAACTATGTTGTATACGCTTTAATACGTTCTTGCTTATTTGTGTTTTGATGTAATATGGCTAGGAGAACCCTGAGTTGTTCCCCACTGACTGTCACATTCATTTTAACTTATTTGGGGGTTTCGACGAGTGAGCTAGCAAGCGTTGTACTTACAACGATTGACCGTTACGTTGTAGTTTATAGTATAGTTCAGTACCACATTTGTGTATTATCAAGGGATCGAGATCCCTTAAATTCATGTAAATGGTTACTTGTATTAAAAGATTTATTAAACTTGAATTTTGGTTAAATTTTTAGTAACACCGCGGTTTTTATCATTAACGTTTTTAAAATCTCGCATTTTCCGCTATAAATTTGTGTTTATTTTATTGTATAACCGCGGAGTTCACATCTACCGTCTCACATGTGTTGGATTGATCTCTCAGTGGTGTTAAGTTAATATCGCAATTGTTGATGATATTAATTGGTGGTGACCTATGGTTAAGAAGAAAGTGATAGCTGTGATATTAATGGCCCTATGTTATCATATTTGGTGGACTCATAATCAGAATGCATCAATTTCTTGCTTGTCAAGAGGTGATTGCAAAGATGATCAAAGATGAAGTTAAGCCAAGTGTGAAGGCTCTCTATAGAGAGACTGTTCAAAGAAGAAATATCCCTTGGTTTGAATGATGCTCAATTTGTTGGTCAGTTGATAGTTATACCCATACCTTGTTAAATTGTATGATGCTGTATAGGCCACCACACCCTAGAAAGTGTACCAGAATGGACATGGATACGTGACATGATATCCCGTAAAATTTATAGTTATAAATAATGTACGAGTTTATTTTTGTAAATGTATTTGATATTAAATTTAAATAATTGAAGATAAATTTGACTTTGACTATAACTCATTCTCATTTCCCACCCAAATTCATCTTCTAATCAAATCTTTTTCAGTCTTTTGACCTTTCATTTCTCGTTTATAGGTATCTGACAAGTTAAGGCGGGTGTCCGACAAGTGTTAGTCTGTATCGGACACGGGACGGCTAATTAGGAGAAATATCTATGCTATTGAGACCACAGTTTTACACTCAAGACATTTATCTTTATGACAAATTGACAATGCCTCTACAAAAAAGCTTTCAATCAACCATACAAAATTCATGGAAAGTAGCTAGTTTGCTCACTCATTGGGCCTTGTTTTGGGGGGTAGAGAAGCCCAAAAACGTGTTCATCACAAAATCTAAGATAAAATCACAAATTGGATCACTCAATTAACTCAACTAGTATACATCGGAAACTTCGACGAGTTTTATAATCATCCTAATTATGCATACATACATACATACATACATACATACATACATACATATATTCATGCAGTCAAAGACACGTAAAGTGAAGGAATGAATGAAACAAACAAAAGTACTTTATTAAAAAGCAATTCCAAATATTCCCTTGAAAAGCCGTAACCATACTTCACGATTTTATAATTAAAACAGAAAAGTATGTTTGCTTTCTTAATTAATTGGTTTCTCAAATCAATTAGCTTCAAAATTGGCCCCAAAAGTTTAAACAATGATCATGGATTTGCTATCAAGTGTTAGTAGAGCATGGTGTCTCTTTGTTCTACACTTTTTATCATAAATTTAATTAAATTAAATGACGTGACTAACTATACATTTTGTGCGTTTCTAAGGTAACATATAACGAGAGTTTAGTCTAAAAGAGTATCTAATAATAGTTTTATTGTAAGATTTTCGAAAACTTGGAGTAAAAATGGAACCAAATGTATATGTACGATGTAAAATAACACAATATGGAGAAAATTTACGATGAAATATACCATTTATATAAAAACACGTGTCGAATGAAAGAGTCCATTTGAGTCGATTAATAATAAAAAAGTTACAAGGGATTACGAAAATAATTTCTTAATTGCATAGTGAAAATTCGTCTCTTAGCTTACAAGGGTTTGTACATAACAAATTATCACTTATATATGTAAATGTTCTTTTATTTTGAATCGTCTTATACATGGGCGAGCCGATGTTTAACTATGGTGTAGCATTTGCTACACCAAAACAAAAACTTTCCTTGGGAAAATTCATGTTTGCTACACCATTAAATGCCATAGCTGATTAGTTTAATGCCTTTTTCATTTTCCAATACCTTATTCCTCATAATTAAATTGCAATATGCGGTGCATTATTCTCTAATCTCTACCATTAAATACTCATTATTTAATGATGTATTAGTAGTTGATTAGTATGAAATATTTATTTTAATTGTCTTTCTAGTTTCCCCAATTCTAACAATTCCCCTAGAATTTATATTAAACACAAAGAAAAATAATGGAGGGTATCTATCTTATTCATTTATTTAGCTTTTTTTAATAATTTGTGGTAAAGGTAAACAAATGATTAGACGAAGATAGTAGGTTTGTATCTACGTTAATACTATGAAGTATTTTTATATCGACGCTCTTTTGTAAATTACTCTGTAGTAAATAAGATTCATATTTAGTTTTTTTATTCTTTATCTTAAACTAATAACGATTAATCTTAAATATCATAAGATGGCGGATTTCAGAAAACTTTCATGATAAGGTCAAAATTATTTGCTACAAATCATAATTCACCTCATTTATTTTAAACCAACACAAGTGAGCTACTCTAATTTTTAAGCTAAGTTTTAACAAAAAAAATGTTTATTTATCAAAAAATGTGTAATTTATACAAGACGACTAGATATATATAACTCATGTGGTAGTTAACCAAATAGGTCTTAGGTGAGTTAACATTGCTACACCATACAAAAAATTCTGGGTTCGCCCCTGGTCTTAGAGGTAGTCTCCGTGTATTAATAAAATGGAGTAAGATATTGTACATTTTATCTTTAATTTATTCCTTGCCAAGGTAGCACCAAAATGGATACGGACAGAACACAGACATGTGACACGTCATCCCATGAAATTTAGAATACGGGCCATATTTATTTAAATTTAATAAAACATACGGAGTATATTTTATAGTAATAAATAACATGTGATTTTATTTTTGTAGACGTATTTGATATTAAATTTAAGTAATAAAGGTAAAATTTGACTTGAATATAACTCATTCTCATTTTCCCCTAAACCCATTTTCTAATCAATCTCTTATAGCCTTTCGAGGGAAAATGTTAGAATTATTCAGTAATTTTGTTGTTGTTGTTGTTGTTGTTGTTAGCCACCATTCTTATAAGTGTAACTATATTTTGGTCTTTTAATTATCGTTGAATATTGCGCAAACATCAATAACATCTTGCTATATTGAAAAGTTCACAAATAACATTATACTTTCAGTGGTATAATAGTATCATACAACCAACCTATCTAACTAAGTGTAAATGTAATTTTCCTGAGCTTTCTTAAAGTTTAATTTTTTTATGCTTAACTGGGTGAGTTTAGAAATTTTATGATATATATCTCGGATTCTTTAAAATAAAACTCGAAATTTTTAATATAAAGCTCAAATTCTCACAACCAGTTGTACTACAATATTCTATTTAGGGTGAAAAGTTCATCTTATTAATTTCTATGCTAAGCTCGATTGAAAAATAACTGATTCGTCCAAGTCGTTTGATTGACAACTATTTGGGTCTTGAAAAAAAGGAACAAAAATAGGGATGGCAAAAGAGGGATGCCCAAGAAGAGTGTCTCCCAGGCAGCACTAAGGCAGGGCCCTTTTTGGCGCCGGTGTCTCCGTAATGCTTGTTGTTCTTATTGAGCATTTCAGTTTTATGCGTGTGTATGATCAACCCAATGCATGGCCCTAAAAGATGGAAAGTCAAATTAATGACTTTCAACTCTTCCTAAAACTTCCTTTCTTGCTTTCACTTTCACTCAATTCATGGGGTTTTGTTCCCAAGATTATAATCCTTGTACTACATACATACTCCCTCCGTCTCGGTCAATTGTTGTCATTTGGTTTTGGCACAAGGACCAAAGAAAGGAGGAGGGGGCTACTTATTAAATGACAAGTGGACCAAATTGAGTGTGAATAATCAAATTGCTCATCAAGTTCATTCCTTAAAATAGAAAGCACAACAACTGACTGAGACACCCTATAATGGAAAAGGGCGACTGGGACAGAGGGAGTAATTTTTTTGTTTGATAAAATATTTGTATCCTCAAGTCTAACCTGAATTAAATCCAAATCAGATTTCCGTAGATTATAATCGTGCCTAAAGGCAAGCATGTGAACCTAAAATTATTTGTGAATTTAGTTTAATGTGAGTAATAAATTGAAGTTGTGATATATGATTTGTAAACATATTATCTTTAGATATCATTATTAAGGAGCATAATACATAATATGATTTTCGTAGATTCATGACCAAAAGAATACAAACCTAAGAACATTTGTGAATTTAGTTTAATGTTGCTAATAAATTCAATTTAAGATATATAAGTCATAAACATGTTTTGAATATCATTATTATGGATGGAGTATAATACTTGATACAATAAGTGTTAAAATCTAATGTAGTGGTTGGTCATAGTCTAAATTTAAGACTTTAACAATTTCGTAATGAGACGTAACAAGTTTAATTTCTAGATAATTTTTCTTTTAATTAAAAACGTAGTTTGGCATATTTTATTTTATACTCCGTACATTATTAATTTGTCATCTAGATATTTACGTCATTCTTGACACCGCATGATGTTTCATATAACCATTTGTATTTTCATTTTTAATGGCTGACAAAATAATGGAATTACTAAAGAAATGCCATAAATCAATGACACGAACGTAGGTTATTAGAACGCATAAAAAAAAGATCTCAATAGTACAAAATTTACCAGCATTTTTTACTGACATGTACAGTATAACTGAAATGTAGCATCCAATTGCCCTTTAGGGTTTGTACATAGAATAAGAAAATACTGTACTTCGTAAGAGATCTGTACCCAAACAGTAAGTGATAGTGATACACAAATAAATAAAGCGATAGTGCATGCATGATAAAAGAAAGGAAAACTATATATTGACGAGATAAACCTCCTATCTTTATGCTTTTTTTTACTTTGACCAACACCAACTATCAAAATGTCAATTAAACTTTAGCATGCATGCATGATAATAAGTTTCCAAAATGATCAATTCATATGACCGTAAACTTTTCTATTACGAGTATGATCACGGGAGACTAGTTTATAAGTTAATACTCCCTCCGTCCCGGTCATTTGTTGTCCTTTGGTTTTGGCACAAAGACCAAGGAAAGAGGAGGGAGCCAATTATAAGATGACAAGTAGACTAAATAGAATGTGGAAGATCAAATTACTCATTAAATGGAATCCTAAAATAGAAAGGACAACAATTCATTGAGACACCCAAAAATGGAAAAGGACAACAAATGACCGGGACGGAGGGAGTACAATATAAATACCAAGTATATAATAATACGCTATTTATTTGATAAGTCATTTAAGGTACTATTCTTTTCGGCTAAAACGAGCTGAACTGAAATGAAATTGAGCTGTATTGAACTTATCTGAAGTGAATGGAACTAAAGTAATAGTTAATTTTGTGAAAAGATGAGCTGAATAGAAATGACTGAAACTGAATTGAACTGAACCGAATAAAGGTGAGCTGAACTGGAATGGGTAACTTCTGACTAATTTACGTAGACTTCTCTGAAGTTTAATGTTTTCATATGTAACAGTGAACTTCTGGCTATTTATTTAAGAGATGTGAATTTTTCCGGTCTTTTGATTAATTCAAGAACAAAGCATAGAAATAAAAAAAGTTTTAACATAATAATGATAAGTAAAAAGGAGTCACAGTATAATTTGGTCGTTTGTGAATTTTTTTTTTTTTTTTGGTAGAGAAACTTGGCATGCGCAAAAGAAGATGAAAATAGGATGTATAATTGAGTGCAAACAAAGCATGGCAAACCCTAAAGTAAGCTTTGCTCCCCATTTAACATCATTTCACTCACTTCTTTCCTTCTCATTTCGAGGCCAAACCCTACATTTATATACCATTTGCACCTTCTCTCAAATCTCAACATCCACCTCTCCATTTTTTTTACTACATTACCATAAACTATATCTTCTTCACTCCAAACTTAAGAAATGAACATAATAACTTCTAGATGCTCTTCCCCTTAATTGCTTGCTTGTTTTGTTTATATTTTACATTCTTGTTTGCTGAAGATGTCTTAACCTAATGGTTAAGAAGGAGGTTAGTGGATAATAGGTCCGAGGTTTGAATCCCCTGTTATTATACTGCCTTGTAGCTCATTTGACATCAAAATAAGAAAATCTTACGTTCTTACCTATTTATCAAATTTAACTTGGTATTGATACGTACGTCCATCTACTAATAGAGTAATAGATTTAATTTATTTATATATGTATATTGTTTTAAATGTTGGTCGTCAGTCTTGGTAAAAAAAATATTTTTTAACCATGATAGCTTATCATATTTTCATATAAACTACCTTACTAGGCGAGTTAGCTGATTATATTTATATCAAGCGAATTTTATTATGTGTTTTTTTATACTACATATGTCCCAATTATTTGTTTATATTAAATTAAAATACTTCTTACAAGAATATATATGCCAAACAACTGATTGGGCGGAAGGAGTATTTACCATTTTTTATGGGAATTGAAATGGTCATACAAGAAAACTAGATCCACTAATTTTTATGAAAACTTTTGAAAATTTATTAGTCAAAGTTGTTTATTTTGGTTGCATATGAGATGGCACTAATTTAGAGGGCTTAGATAAACAACTTCCCTTATTTGTGGAATTAAGGCTTCATATAAATTCCCATTTTCTTATTAAACAACTCAATATATTGGTGATTAACTTTGGTAGATAGGATTTATAGGAATGTTTTAGCTAACCTTCTTTTAAATTTTAATTCTTTTACGTGATTAATATCATCACGTTTGAATGATGTTGGTCGAATACAATTTTATTTGGCGTGCAAATTGTTGTCTCTTTTGTTAATTACATTTCCAATTGGATTTCTTACCTACTTTCTTCCTACTCCACCATCTTTTATATTGCATCATTTTAAGCAATCTTTAGCACCATATTTTGCCATGAAATTTTCTATTATATATACTTCCTCCGTTCCAGTCATTTATTTAGCTATTTCATATGTAGGTATTTCAGTCAATTGTTTACCTTTTTATTTTGATTCTCGACACTCTATTTAGCCCATTTGTCATCCAATTATTGACTACCACCTTTTCCCTTTTCTCTTGGTCTTTGTGCCAAAACCAAAGGTAAACAAATGGCCGAGACGTAAGGAGTATATCATAGTGTGGTACGTAGTATGTCTTTCAATGGTTTATGGGGGCAATATCTTTCCTTTTTCCTTTCTGACCCAACCTTTTCATCATACTTTTTTATGTCATAAGATTGTAGTTTGAAGTCATTATCATATATTATGAGATAGAACATCATAATTATAAATGATCTACATTCTTCTTCTTGTGTCTTGCACTTTTAAGATGATTTTCATCTTTCCAACATCCGGTAGGCTTCTAACGAAGTTTCTTCGTGGGTTTGACTTGGAAAGAAAGTCAAATGTACCGACACTCATCCCTGTAATCTGATTTGATTTGTTGATTTATAAAAGATCCTTGATGGATAAGTTTTTTTTGGTGTAAAGGGTATCACAATTCAAAAGGCTAATAGGTTGCTGACGGGATTGGAACTCGAGTTATGAATACCATCCCTTATATTTTTTGTCAGCTAAGCTAGCTGACATCTATCTACGCCTTATTGATGATGACATTGATGAATATGAAGACGAAATGGAAAGCGGTATTGGTTAGGTTCAATCTGAAGACGGATTTTACGAAGTTAAAGTAGTAACATACGATCTCTGATTGAGCCGCGCCAATATCACTTTCTGCACCCTTTCGAAGTAGGGTTATGTTCTTCTTACTTGTCATGTTCTTCCATGGTCAATAACAATAGTTTCTTTGAATGCATGAAATTGTTGTTAGCCTGGTCAATAACAATAGTTTCTTTTACTGATGCCTAACAATATACTCTCTCCTTTCAATTGAATTTCATACGTTTAATTAAAATATACCAAACATATAAATAAAAAATGTATGGAATTCATTTGAATGAAGGGTACAAATTATTTCATATCAAATTTTAACAATCTTATTAACCTTTCGCATGAAATACTACAATATTGAAGTTTTTGTATGTAGGTTGGTAAATGGTAATAATGCAAGCAAATCCTACAAGCCATACATAAGGTACATTACTAAACCTTCTCTTTTCTCGTGTCTTTCTTTGAGATGCTATATTATAATGATGGTCTAGTATAGTTCACTTGAACCTAATATCTTTATGTAGTGGTGGAGTTAGGGGTCTATAATTGACGCGCATCCCTGATGAAAAATGAATTTTTCGAAATTTTTAATTGAATTTTCGAACAGCTTTTGAGTTTTCTTATGACATCACTCTTGTGTTAAGAAATAATGGAGATGTGTTATGAAAGACGAAATTAACGCAACAAAGAAAATAATACTTGGAAATTGACCACTTGCTAAAATATAAACAATATAGGGAGAAAGTCGAGAAATTAATACGGATTACAACCAGAGTAACAAAAAATATTAATTTATTAAATTTAACTTTTCTCACATATGTTTCTACTTTATTATACTCCTTATTCACTCTTATTTTCATTTGTTATTTTTACAATAAAAATGAACATCATTTATAGCATTTCCATATGTTAAACATTTCTTGGATGACAATCATTCTAAATTTCATCCACCACTAAATTTATCAAAAGTTAATTTAAACAAATGATAATAATAGCATTCCTAATTAGTTAATGTTTGACTTTCAACATGCCCCTAAAACTTTAATTATCATTCCAAGCATCCCTCTTACCTTTCTGAAAGTATTATAAGACAATGGCTTTTTTAAAATATCTGCAACTTGCTCTGTGGTATTGCAATACTCGAGCACGATCATACCTTGCTTAACCTTTTCTCGAAGAAAATAAAACCTTGTATCTATATGCTTGCTTCTTCCATGTTGTACCGGATTTTTAGCAAGTTTTATAGTTGAGACGTTGTCGACATATATTTTGGTTGACCCATCTTGAATATGATCAAATTCATGCAAGAGATTTCTTAACCATACCGCTTCACATACAACAGATGAGGAAGTTGCTATGTATTGTGCTTCACAACTTGAAAATGCTACAACGGATTATTTGTTACACCACCACGTAAAAGCAGTTGAACCTAAATAAAATGCATATCGTGTTGTACTTTTCCTCTCATCTTGGTCTCCATCCTAATCACTATCAGTATATCCAAACAACTGTGCTTCATCTCCATGATAATAAATAATTCCAAAATCTAATGTACCTTTAATATACCTCATTATTCTCTTTGTAGTACA
>VHZZ01001819.1:62268-81264 GCA_009801015.1 Silene noctiflora | reverse complement strand
CATAATAATCTAACCTGTACACTCATTTTTCTCACAATAGACCGGGTAACCGGCTACCTATTGATGAAGTCCTAATTAAAAAAAAAAACTTAAATCATTAAATCAACAAAGATCAGAACACTAAACTTCATCCTCTTCATCCTTTTGTCTCCAACCAAAATCACAGATCACCAAACCCCATAAACCACAACTCTCCACAACCATGCATCACTCCTCTTTCTCACTCCTCCCGCATCACTGCCACAACCCAACAATCCACTTCATTGCCTTTGACTGTGTCTCCGACTTCGAACACCCTGGTAACGATGATAATGGTGCCTTAAAATTAACCCACTAATCCTCATAGCCATTCCCCTGCCCAACCATCAAATCCCAAACACCCTGGTATTCGAGTTCAGTCTTGGTTCTCGGGTCGAATAAATCCCGGTTCATTTCCCTCATTTTTCCTTTTTTTAAGTTTTAAGAATTGAATATAATGTTACAGATTTAATATTAGTCGAGGAAGAAGATGAAGGAGAAGAAGAAGAATCTTGGATTGTTGTTTGTGTTCTTCTCTTCTCTGATCGACCTCTTTATTATCGAGTATAAAAATGAATATCGTCCAAAATTTGTAAAAAAATTGAAATGATCTTGATARAGTTGGTATTTGTGGGGTTTTATTTGGTATTTATTTACTTTGAGATYCAATTGAAAAATCCATGTTWGTAGAATAACCCTAGTTTTTCTGGGTAAGAAAGAGTATAATTTTTAGGGTTYMTTTATACTACAAATMTGGGTATTGTTGTTAATTTAGAGAGATGATGCGATTTGGTATAAGAGAAATTATTATTTTTCATCTGAAATTTAGGGTTGAAGATGAAGAATAGAACAAGGAACCCATTAATTGTACCCAACAATGGAAACAGAAAAACAATGGAAACTCATGTTTTTTCTGGGTTGAGAATAGAAAATTATGAAGAATGGGACCCACGTCAATTTGACCCTTTCCATTACTTATTGTCACCGGTCAAAAATTGCTCAAGTTTAATATAAGTTAAATGAGTGTATAGTTTGGATTATTTGAGTTAAAATATGGTATGGATTAATATGAGAAGGGGAGGTATAGTTTGGATTATTCTTATCAATTAACCCTTTTTTTATCCATTTTACCCTAGTTTTTCTTCTATTTCACTATAATCTTCTTAACTTTGGACAATATTTTAGGGACTGAGAGGAACACTTGGCTCTTATTAAAGGATGATATGAGGACTTGTGGAGTATACTCCCTCCTTCAAGTATCATTTATTTTCTTTCATATTTTCTAAAACGGATTATTTAGGTTTTTTTCCTATTTTCTTTTTAGGAAGATTTAT
Source organism: Silene noctiflora (assembly GCA_009801015.1). NCBI lineage: Eukaryota > Viridiplantae > Streptophyta > Magnoliopsida > Caryophyllales > Caryophyllaceae > Silene > Silene noctiflora. The sequence goes on along the minus strand of VHZZ01001819.1, from coordinate 79,912 downwards.
ATGGTCTAAATTCATTTGAATGTGGGGTAGTGTGTTTTTTGTGTGGTCGAAGTCCATTTCCTTATTTTTATACAAAAAGAAAAGGGGAAGAAAATAGTGGATAAGAGGGAGTATATAATAAAATATGAATCATATATTTTGTCAAAAAGGAACGACCTGGGTCATAAGTGAATATACCTAATGGAACTAATGGGGGAAGATGATAGGAGATTAGGAGCTAATTAGATTTTACTCATTTTTAAAATCTACATTTTTAAAATTACTCTTTGAAATTTTTTCCAAAAGTTACTCCTTAAAGTTGCAATTTCCCCCCCCCCCCCTAAAATTACTCTCTTAAGTAGTTAAGTTGCATTTTTTCCTAAAATTGGTTCAAAACTCCAATTTAAGTGACTTATTTCGTTTATTTTTGAGCTCTCCCTACATTTGTCTACACAGTTATACCTTTTAAAGTATTAATTGGCTAAGGCACAAATTGAATAGGTTTAAAAACAGACAAAATAAATCACTTAAGTTGGAGTTTGGAAGCAATTTTACGAAAAAATGCAACTTAAAGGAGTAATTTTAGGAAAAGATTTCAAAATAAAGTAATTTAAAAATGTAGATTTCAAAAGGGAGTAAAATCTAATTAACTCAGATTATAATGAAAAAGATGGAGTATGTTGTAAAACCGTCATAAAAAAGAGCAATTGCTTCAAAAAACACCTTAATAAGCTTTTTTATTTAACAACAATGTTGGAATTAATTCATAACTTTTTTTTAAAAAAGAAACTGTCAATATATAAATTTTGTATATGTCCTTTAAAACAAGATAACTTAAATGTCGACACTAATAAAACTCTTATTAAAATCCGATTTTGGATATAACAATATTTACCAAACAAATTTACCATTCTCTTCTTAAAAACACGTACTCTTTTAATCACCTAATTTCAAACCATTTAAGCATTTCTGTACAATTTCTATCAAGGATTATTTCAAATAATAAGATTTCTGTTAAAAAGAAAACACTACGAATAATTTAATCCGATTCAGTTAAAACTAACTAATTGATCGTTATTATTTAGGTTATGACCAAAAGTATTATTACTTTTTCGTATTTACACTAAAAAAATGTGTTGTTAACTACAACCATATATGTTGCAAATAAGGGAAAATGATCCGTGAATTATTACACTCTCATATTAAACGGATCTCGTCACAAAATAAGTCGTTTTGCGAACAATTTTTGATTCCGTCACGAAATTATCTCACAAAGAACGTGTTTTTAATTGTCAAGGGATTGAGTGAGGCTTTAAAGGTTTATTTTTATATTTATATTAATTTGTTTATACAAAGTAAAATACGGTTAATTTATAGAGTAAAGACGGATATTATTTAGTATTTTAGATTTTAATTGTGTATTTATATTGTTCAATAGATTTCTTCACAAGATGAATATTTTACGCCACGTTATGTTATGAGTATGTTATGATATTTAACTTTGTTTTGAAGCAAAAGCCACTAATTACTAGCTAAATTTGAAGATCAGAAATTATAATGCCCATTTAATCATTGAGAAACAGTGCTGTATCTTGTTTGGGAAATATTTCGAATCTATGATGAATTGGTGATATATTTAGATTTAGCCTAAAAACAGATAAACTTTATGATGATTTTAGAACGTGAATTAGGCATATTTTGTCCGAGACTATTAGGTCTGAATTAGGCAGTATTTTGTCCGAAACTATAGTATCATTAAATTCATAATGACCCCACTCACCTCATTTGTGCATACTGCATAATGATAGTGATTACTGAGTAACGAGTACACAAGTGGGGAGAATTATATGAACTTTACAAACCCAACTTGAGAAAATATCTACAAGTATATTATTTTAAAAAGTTGAAACTCAAAATGAGAAAATTTCTACATAAATTTTACTCTATTTAACTAGTATTGACTCTAAAGTAATTTTTTTTTATTTTTTTATTTTTTTATTTTGATTCATATTTTATATAACTTATTCTTAGTCAACTTCTTTTATTATTGTATTTTTTGCATTTTGTTCGACCTGTCTCGATTATTTATGTTTGCTTCTTACACAAAGACTACTTTACTTCGGTATTTTGACACTCGTGATAACTATGATACTTTGCAGATAGTAATGGAGTCAGGATTCACAGTTGAGTGTGTGTGAATAATGACATAACATAAACTTGAAAATAAAAAATAAAAAATTTTAACTAAAACTTTCGATTTTTCCTTAGTCAGCGCGGCCAAGCGCCCCTGCTAGCCCACAACTTAAGTTATGTATGCAGTGTCCTAAATAAACCCTTATTTGAGGGGTTTGATTCCTCTACATACATAAAATGAAAATTTTCGTTAATTACAGAACTAAAAGTTGTTTGATTGAATTGGTTACCAATTTTTGGTGAAATGTGGACATTCATATTCTTAAGAGAAGCTATAATGCATTTATAATGGGGAATTTACTTAATTATCTACTCTTTTCAGTCGTTAACAGTACATATGAAGTTCAACTTGTTCAAGTACTACTTGGTTTTGTTTAGGATCTTCTATCTTCAATCTTTTCTTCAACCTTCTCCTCTAACAATACAATAAATTAAAATATATTTTATAAGTAAAAGAAAGTTATTCAAAATATTATCTAGATAAAGTCGACAACACTCTATTTATAGAATGAGAAGAAAAACTCACTTAAGTGACACTTAAATCCAAAATGATACAGAGTAAAATAAAATGGACACCACATTACAACTTTGTATGAGGGGTGACACTGACGCACTAAGATGTTGCATTATGTACGTCTTAAGTTTAAAATGCGTTAAATACTATGAGTAAGATGAAAAGGAAGTTTTAGAGTCTAGCAAAAGAATTATCCTATCTAGTCAAGTAAAGTAGTATTCAACCGTTTTATTTTTACGACGGATATACCCATCTTAAGAAAAACCAATTCTAATAATGGTATTATTAACAGTTTAACACTGTAAGCCAAATTAGCTAGGGCAAGGAATACAAAAAAAACACAAGTAGCCGGAAATAGGTAGGAAAAATGGGCCCCACACACTATCCCTTCAACCACTAATTCCTCCACATCAGCCTCCAGCTGCTCCCTTCTATAATTTGTGTCCGCGCGTTCTATTCACTGCTTTTCTTAGCGCTGTCATTTTAGATTTAGATATTTTATTTTTCTATAAATAGACACATTTACATTTTATACAACTAAAATCAATTACTCGGTATTATACCAAAAATAACCATCCCCATCCATCCCAGATAAAACCAAAATATATAACATGAAAAATTGTACCAATAATGATGAGTTCCGACTCGAAAGTTTAAGTCCGTCAACCGACGAGGATACAGGGCTGATGTTAGCATCAGCCCACCCGAAAAAACGGACTGGTAGGAAAAAGTTTAAAGAGACCCGCCACCCTGTTTACCGGGGAGTCCGATTACGGAGCTCCGGTAAATGGGTAGCCGAGGTACGGCTACCCAATAATAAAGACCGAATATGGTTAGGCACATACCTAACTCCCATCATGGCAGCACGTGCCCATGACGTGGCCGCTATTCAACTACGCGGTCAACGAGGCGCCTGCCTTAATTTCGCTGACTCAGTGTGGCGGCTTCCTGTCCCGACCTCGTCGGACGCTAAAGATATTCAGACAGCGGCGGCCGAGGCAGCACAGGCGTTTCGTCCCGCGGCACTGGGGAACGAATTAGCACAATCGGAGCAGATTGCGGGGTATACGGATGAGGATATGGTGTTTGACATGCCAATGTTGATGGCTGACATGTACCAAGGGCTAGTGATGTTACCGCCAGCTCCTCAGCCAAGTAGTCCTAGCTGTTACAGTTATGATGACGTGGAGCCCGAGACTGCTGACCTGTCACTCTGGAACTACTAATTAAGCATACGTACATGTTAAATTTGTAAATTTTGATTTGTGTGGGTGTGTTGCAAGAAAGTTTTGACGTACATACGTGTTTTTTTCCATTAGTTGATACGAGTATTTGATTTGGCATCTTTATTTAATATGCTCCGGTATCTTAATTTTGACGTATTTTATTTCTCTTACACATGAGCATCATTCATTTACTTATCTATTTAGCCGTTGAATCACTTCATGCGATAATCTAAACCGTTTAAAAGAAATGGAGAGGGGAGGCATCGGAGGAGTAAAAATCATCTCTACTTATTTCTCTCTTGTCCATTACTTCTAATATGTTAATATTATACGGAATATGTTGTTTCTCTTTCATATCATAGTATAATCTCCATTACTTATATTTGAGACCGTTAGATCGTTTCAAAAATAAGCTGAGTCGTTAAAAAAAATGAAAAGAGAAGGTAATGAAGAGGATTCAAATTGCTTATTTTCTTTCAGTATTTTTTTTCCAAAAATGGAGAGAATCCTCATTCGTTTTGTTTATTGATACGTGTGATATAATCATATAAAGAGGAGATCGAATATAGCATGTTAATTTCAAGCACAATTAAAGGTTGGCTTTTCGCCCAAATGGAATCTACCATTTTTCTTTGTTTTGTTGTTGTAAATAGAAGAATGACTGTTTTGATCACGATTGGTTGTTCAAATCTAAGTCGTCCAAATATAATATTAGTGATTTAGTCAATAATTTTACTGGTTTAATTTAGTGCCGGAGCCGGGATTTGAACTTGAGGAAGGCGAAAAATTACATAATTAATAATAATTTTATAAGGACTAAGGTATACTCAACAAAATTTCGGAAAATTTAACTAAAAATTCCGAAAGTCCTGTTCGCTGGGGGAGGGCTCCTGCTAGCACTCCCACTCCACCACTGGTTCAATTATATGTCATCTACTATACATAATTAATGAATTTATTTGTGTAAACCGTAAACCCACTTGAAAGTTGAAACCGTGAGCATGACAAACTACTTAATACGGACTAGTGTTGATAGATTTTTGAATAATGGAGTTCTTTAATAGTTTTGGATGTAAGCGAATAAGTATTGGTGTGTGGTTTAGAGAAATATCTCGTTTGGATAATTTAGCTAATATAGATTGGGGGTTTGATTGTCATAATAGGTTTCATGGTCGTCTCTTTAAATTATTGTTTGTTTTTTAAGTACAATTTATTTAACGTGTGTTTTAAGGGCACATGATAGGAAGTCATATAACTAAGATGTAAATGACAGAGCAATTGGAGAGCAAGTGGGAAATAGGTTGTGCGTGAGAGGTCACAAGTTTGTGACGGTCACAAGCGAAACCTTTTTGTATTTAATATTCTTTCACTAAAATGGTAAAAAAAAAGTATTTTTATATTTCTCATGATTGAATCTTAAACATATTAATAGCTACAAAGTGTTTTGCTTGTGACGGACACTATCCGTCACAAGTTGAAGACGGATAATGCTTCTCTCACAATAAGACAAGTGTGAGGGCAAGTGAGGATAAATGGAGCATCCCATGGATAGTGCCACTTGCATATTGTGAGAGGGGCATGCACTATCCGTCTTCACCTTGTGACAGATAGTGCCCGTCTTCAATAACAATTTGTGTAATAACTAACATGTCTTTTATTTCATTTTACCAAATATCGATTACATGGTGGCTACTCTACTAAACACTTAATTAGAAATTTACCAGCCGGTTTATCAACTTCTAACTTTTTAGCTACTTTTATGGTTTCAGCTAAGACGATCCTCGGATCTCGAGTTCGAGGAAGGGGGACCATTTTCTCCACGGTTATTCTAACAATATTATTCCCTACTTACGAGGTCGTTTTTTTTATTACCACCGTCGTTAACAAACAATGTAGTATTATTAAGTCCCGATTTTGATTACATACACGGGTACTGGTATAGGTTGTTCCGACCTAATATAACCCAGCTTAAATTACAATTATAATTACATTTACAATTAAATTAATAAAAAAAGAAAAATATCAGGGTTAGGTGAATAAATAGTCATGACTCATGATATTTCTCCAACACACTATTATTATTTTGAAATTGAGGGACCAATGACCCATTCATAATTATATAATTTTGTCAATATTACAAGATAAGAGGGAGGTAAAGAGTGTGGGCATGTTGAATGATCTATACTTTTTTGGCAACAAATGTTCCATCATGGCATCATGTGGGCATGGTTTCGTTAACCCTTTCACGTCTTAATCTCCTTTACGGAATACTGACACTATCCGGTCACCACACCCTTGTTTGCACATAATATCTCAACTAGCTATTCATAGTTTTAAACTTTGTTGTCATGACGTTTTTATTCTCGACTTACATTAAGGGGTACCATAAATACGAAAATGGTACCTCAAAAATATTATGACGGTCGATTGGGAGAAGTCGGACTACTTGCCCCACTTATTTGGATCTCTCACTTTGTGTTAATCGCAATGAGTCCAATGACGTATGAAGTCAATTAAAATTTACCCTACGAACTGCAATATTATTATTATTATTTTTTTCTCTTACAAGATACTAAAAAGTATTTTACTCAAAAGAATAGTTCGCTTTGTGCTCACTGCATGGCTGCGTAAGATATTAATAAGTACTAACGTAATTGATCAAATAATATAAATAATGTTTTTTATTTATCTCATTTGTATGTTTTTATTTTAAATTTTTTATTAGAGATAATATCTTATTATATAATATTGTTATCTTAGAGATAATAGCAATATTATATAATAATATATTATCTCTAATATTTTCTTATGCAAATTAAAAAAAATTAATTGACTGACACGGATCAAATAGCACAATCATTTAAGATTGAATGTGAACATATAAATTGGCAAAGCAACATTTAGGATTCCTAGACTTGCTTACCCCATTTGGTACTAATTAATCTATCAACATCAATATTATAATTCTTGATTTCACTCAATTCTCTTCACCCCTACTAAATTTGGTTAAACTTGAGACTTTTGTCCTAAGAGATCGACAAACTCATTGGAATTTAATAGTCTCACTTTAGGCTGTTGAGTGCCTATCAATCCAAGCACAACAATATTTATAAGGGTAATTAAGATTATCATAATCTTGAAACAAGACTTTGATAAGTTTTAAGACAAATTTCACTCAAGACTATCAATAACATAACAAAGTCTTAACAAAATCTTAAGTTGAGTCTTGAAAATTCAAGACTCAACTTAAGACTTTGGATAAATCTTGACTTCACTTTTAAAGGAAATTATTCAACGAGTGGATCTCATGTATCATTTCATTTTTTTTTTTGAAGTTCGTAAAAAAAAAGTGAAATGGAAAAATAGAGTCTAGGGTGAGTCTGACTTATAATGTATGGAGTCTGAGGCGAGTCTGAACTCTGAACAATAAAGAAATAATAAAAGTTAGTGAAAAGTTCAGGTGACAGAGTTTTAAGACTTTGGTGAGTCTTACCAATAACCATACCCTAAACTACTCCCTCCTTCTATATATGGCTTTTCAGGGTAAATGTCATCTAGTTTAATGGGTAAAGTAATAAGAAGTTGTGCTCACGACCTAAGCTTAAATTCCGTAAGCAATAAGTTCGTCCTTATAACTTTCTTTACGCTTGTTTTAGCAAGATTTCACACAGGGGAGATCTCTTGCCTGTAAAGTAATTGCAGGGTTATCTAGCTATACTGTTTTTCCTGACAGGGTTAAAACAAATATAAAGTAATAAATTAAAGGAGAACAACACAGGAATTTGTATGTGGAAAACCCTTATAAATGGGAAAAAACCACGGGCATCAAGCCAGGAGAGGATCTTCACTAAGTATGATTGGAGTAAAATAAATACAATGATAGTATGAGAGTATGGAGAGTATGTTGTGTCTATTCTAGTGTGTAATCCTGCTATTTATAGACCGTTTATCCTCCAACGGATCTTGGCTGGGAATATGGCGATCGTTGTTGATTTGTTCGTTGCTTCCATGCAGTTGTTTTGTTGCCTTCCCTTGAGAATAGGAGTTGTGGTCTTTGTCTTCCTTGAAGACAGGAACCAACTTTTCAGTTGTTACACCACCATGTGGTCATCATTTGTAGTGTCCGACGCTTATTTTTACTATCCTGAATTATGATCAGGCCATCCTGATAGGCCTGATCTGCCATATCCTTCTCCTGGGTGACGCCCACTACGTTATGTCCTGTACTCGTGGTGCCCCTATCAGAATTTCGCTTGGCTAACCATGGACATACCCTGGCAGGATTTATCCTGGCTCAACAATTGCCCCTTATCTCCTCTTTTATGCTGGATCTGACCAGGAAGGAGGAGATAATCTGATCAGGCCAAGTCTTCGATATTCGACCAGGCTAAATTTTTAGAAGTTTGTCCAGGCTAAAATTTTGCAGTTATTTTGGATAATCATGAGAGTCCTATCATCTTTAAAATTCTCCAACGGCTAGGTATTAAATGGGCAGTTGCGTGTTTATTTAGGAAGGTAATGATTATCCCTTGCCACTCGCCTTAACCCTAATTCAAAAATCCTCTATAAATAGAAGAGGAACGTCCCTGTTCTCTGTCATAGGTTCGAATTTCCTTGGAAAAATTCTCTTTAAATCTTCAAGAATCTTCCAAAAAACTCTTCGAAAAGGAACTTAATGGCACCAAAAAGAAGAGCTGCTGCTTCAAAACCTGCTGAGGTTGTTGACACGGCTAAAGAAGAAACTTATGAGGTGCTCCCTGAAGATGAAGTTCTTGAGATTGATCCTCCTGCTGAGATATTAGCTATTCAACATCAAGACTCCGTCTTTTATCCAGTAAAGCCTCTGGCTTCATCTTTTCCCAAGGCAAATCTCCTAAAAGCCTCATTCGAGCACTTCTTGAAGTGTAAGAGTTTGATCCCTCAAGACACTGTAGTCTGGATCCCATAAAACAGTCCAGTCAGGGCTAACTGGTGAAGTCTTGGTTGGTTCTGTATCTTTGAATGAGAATTCAAGGTTGGATGCAAGCTTCCCTTTAGTCCTCTTATGGTAGACGTTATCAGGGCGATTCAGGTGCCCCCATTTTCAAAGCCAATAGTGTGGAAACTGGTTCATTCCATAGAAAATTTGTGTGCCAAACATAATTTGGTATTCACTCTTGAGGATATCAAGAATGTCTACCACCTGAAGAGCCATTCTTCAGGCAAGTTCAACTTTAGGGTCAGGGCAAAGATGTTGCCCCTGATCAATAATTTTGATTTTGGTGATGATAAGGGCCGGGCCAAGACTTATATGTTTGTCAAGGCAGCCTCTGTTGATCCTGACTTGGATTACCTCAGCTACACCCCTCTTGAATCTGGTATAGATATCTTCTTTCTGCATGCTTTTACATTAGTGAGAAAAAAAGAAAAGAAATAGTTGTCATATACTTACCTGTCTTGGTTTGTTGTAGTTGTTGATTGGCGCTGTGACCCTGCTGCTGAGGGTTCAACTGATAGGATAGTCGCTTTCATGGCTCTCCCTAATGAAGAGCGCACCTGGCCTGTTAGCCTTGGTCAGGAGCAGTTTCCAAGGTTCATGAAGGCTAAGTTGAGTACTTACAAGGCTCCCAAATCTTCCAAGGGTTCAAGAACTTCGACTACTGGCAGTAATATTTTCCTGTCTTTTCAGTTTCTTTTGTTTTGTGATTTATGGTTTTTTGCTTATATTGCTGATTCAGGAATTTTCTCTGTAGTAACTAGGTCATCGGCCATAATTGCTGGTTTTGGGATTGCCGATTTGAAGGCAGGCATAAGTAAGATCGCTGAGGAGAGGTCTCAGAGTGGGGAGGCTACTGGTAGTGATAGCACTGCCCCTCTCTGAATCCTTGTGCCATCTGAGCAGGCTCCCGGGACTCTGCCCGTTGTGCCTCAGCCTGCCGTGAGTGAGGAGGGTCCTTCTAACAAGAAGAGGGGGGAAAGTCAGGAGCCTGCAGCTGAAGATTTTCCTAGAGTTGTTGATCAGGTCAGGTTAGTCAAGGCCAGGAAGAACAATCTACAAACTGCCAAAGAGCAGATCCATGCTTACTCATTCAAGGTGGACGATCAGTTGATCTCTTCCAATATTGAGGAATCCTCTGCTAAAGCTATGAAGTCCCTTCTTGCCTTCAGGGATAACATTACTGGCCTGCCGTCCTTGGCACAAGAGGTAGGATTTTTTGTTTTTTTTGTTCACTGTGCTGGTATGTCTATCCTCTTACCTTCTTTGTTTGTACTTACCTTTTGGGTTCTGTCTTAGAATGTTAATGCTGAGCTCCTGAGTGCTTGTCAAGTCAAGTTTGATTATGCCAAGATTAACATCCTGGACTGGAAGATACAAGAGCTGAGAGGGGAGTTGGAGGCTTCCAGGAAGGAGCTGGAGACCTGCAGGGCTGGTGAGGTTGTTGCCAAGTCAAAGCTGGGGTCTGCTCAGAATGCTGTGAAATCTGCTCAGACACAACTGAGCACTGCCAAGGAAGGGCTAGCTGGAGTCAAGGCTGAGTTGTAGCTGAAAAGCAGGCTATGCAATAGCTCCTAGCCAAGAATGAAGAGCTGGCAATGGAGAGGGACGAGGTCCAGGCTAGTTACATGGATGCTGCTCTATATTTCTTCGGTAAAGGCAGGGTGGATGCTATGAGAGACCTTGAGGAAGTCAGGCCTATCTAGAACCCTGATTTGAAAATGCAGGATCTTAATGAAACCTACCCTGAACTATTTAAGCTTCATGAAAATGAGGATGCTGAGAATGATGAGGTGGACTCTCCTGCTTCCCTGGATTAAGGCAAAGATGGTACAACCAGTGGCGGGGAGGATAAGGAGATGTTTGATGAAGGTATTGATTCTGCAACTGCTTTTAAGGCAAATTAAGCAGTTTTTATTTGGTTTCCCCTATCCAGGGAGTGATGTTTCCTAGAGGTACTTTAAAATTTATTTTTGGAGGTTTTTTGGCCCATTCGGGGGGGATGTTCCCTGGACGTACTATGACATCTTTTTGTTTCTGCCCCTTGAAAGTACTGTTGTTCCCAGGTTGGGGTTAAGTATTTTGGTTTATGATTTTTGTATGGATATGATTTTGGTTAAGTCTTTTAGGTAGACGTGAGGGTTTTTAAGTGCCTTGAGAGGCTTGTGGCCTTCAGCCTGTTGAAAGGGCTAGGCAGCTATTCGTCTGGAAGGTCCCCTTTTTAGTAAAGTTTTTTTGGCTGTCTTGTAGGGTTCATGGCCCTCTGCCTATCAAGAGGATTTGATAGTAACTTTCCTAGATGGCTTTGTCTATTAAGTATAGGGTTTTTTTGTCTGTCTGGAGGGCTTATGGCCCTTTGCCTGTCAGAAGGGCTTAGTATATGCCCGTCTGGAGGGCTTCATGAACAAGTTGTCCGGATCTCTCACCATTTTACATGTTTTGATTTGTACTGATCTCGGTTTTTGTGTTTAGTTTGGGTTTATACGAGGCGTTGTCTGGAATGCCATTCAGGCTAGTGGTGTGGCCCTCAATCCTGAATATTTGTTTAAGCATGTGATGATAAAGATAGTAATTATAAAGAAGCGTAAAACAAGTTTTTAGGATTAAAACACAATCATTTTGCAGAAAAATAACAAGGGACGATGTGGGATCAAACACAGGATAATTTTTATTCATGCAATGACAGTTACAAACATCTAGAGGCATGTGAGGCAAGTAGCAAGAGACAATCATATTTTGATAATTAATGCTAACACATGAAATAGTTTGAGGTGGGTGATGTTCCAGGAACGTGGTATCATATCACCTTCCAGGGTTTGTAGTCTGTAGGCGTCCTGGCTAACTATGGAATCAATTAAGTATGGGCCTTCCAAAACAAGAGCGAGTTTGCCTTCAGTTTTTTCCTTTGTATTTAGAAAAACCTTTCGATGTACTAGGTCTCCTTTCCTGAAAAATATGATGTTGACATTTTTGTTGTAGCTTCTAGCCACGGTCTGTTGGTAAGATGCAATCCTGATCTTAGCTGCTTCTCTCAACTCTTCAGCCAGAGTCAGGCTATCTTGCATTAGGGGTCCATTTTCTTCAACATTGTTCAGGGTGCATCTAGATGTTGACACATGTACTTCTGCAGGAATGACTGGTTCACAGCCATAGACCAAAGAATATGGGGTCTGTCCAGTTGCAGTCTTGGGTGTAGTTCTATTTTCCCAGAGGACTAACGGGAGCTCTTCAGCCCATCTTTCTTTTTTCTTCTTCAACTTATTTTTCAGGCAAATGATCACCACTTTATTACTGGATTCTACCTGACCGTTAGCTTTTGGGTAGCCTGGTGTGGATTTTATCAGGTTTATATTCCATTCCGCACAAAAGGCCATTGTTTTCTTTCCCCACAAATTGCGTGACATTATCACATACTATTTCTGATGGGATTCCATTTCGAAAGATAATGTTTATCTTGATGAATGATATTCATGACTTCATTTTCTTTGACTTGCCTGAACGAATCTGCTTCTATCCATTTGGAGAAGTAATCTGTCATAGCCAGCATGTATACTTTTTGTCCAGGTGCTTGAGGTAGCTTGCCTACAATATCCATCCCTCATTTCATGAACGACCGTGGTGCTGATATTGAGTGTAAAAGCGCAGATGGCTGATGGATGAATGGGGAATGTAATTGACAGGCTTCAAATTTAGAACTGTATGCCCGACAATCAGCTCTCAGTGTAGGCCAAAAATAGCCTGTCTTGAGGATCTTGTTTGCCAGGCTCCGGCCTCCCTTGTGGTTACCACAATGTCCATCATGTATGTCCTGGATAACTTATCCTGCTTCATTAAATTCTAGGCATCGTAGGTATGGTCCAGCCAGTGACTTCTTAAACAGAGTATTATTAATGATAGTATAGGTAGAAGCTTTAATCTTGAGTGCCCTTGCCTCATGCCTGTTATGAGGTAATATGCCTCGCAGGAACCAATCATAGTAAGGCTGAGTCCAAGAATCGGTATCAACAGTAACGAAACAGACTTTGTCAGCCTTACTGATGGTAGGTTCAAGCAGTTGGACAATAGGTATTTTATCAAAGATTACAGGGCTGAAATTGGATCCTAGGCTGGCTAAAGTATCAGCCTTGGTATTCAGGTCTCTTGGATTTTGATTGATATCAAATGAAGCGAATTTTGCACAAAGATCTTTTACAATCTCCAAGTACAAATTCATTTTGGAATCTCTTGTAGAATAAATTCCCTTCACTTGATTCGTGATTAAGAGTGAGTCAAATTTTACCTTCAAGTTCTGCACACCAAATTCAATGCTTACCTTGAGTCCGGCTATAAGGGCTTCATATTCGGCTTCATTGTTTGTGGCTTTAAATTCACAGCTAATGGCCTGGACTATTATATCCCCATGCGGCGATTTAAGTACTAACCCTAGGGCAGTTTCCCTCATGTTTGTTTCCCCATCAATATACAAGACCCATTCCTGATCAGACATGGGGCTGTCTAGTCTATTGACCTCTTTGATTAGGCCATACTCTAGGGTTTTGTTGAAATCAACCATAAAGTCTTCTAGGGATTGGGACTTAATTGTCGTCCTGAGTTCAAAGGTTATGTTGTAGGTGCCGAGTTGGACTGACCACTTGGCCATCCTGCATGACAGTTCAGGCTTCCTCAGGACAGACTTTATAGGTAAGTTAATCATGACTACTATGGAGTGACTCTCAAAGCATGGGCGCAACTTGGTACAAGATACTATTAAAGCCAAAACATATTTTTCAAGTAAGTCGTACCTCATTTCAGCATCCAAAAGATTTTTACTTACATAGTATACAGGGTGCTGTTGTCCATTCACTTCTTTTACCAGGACCCACTTACTGCTGTCTCAGTGACTGACAGGTTTACTGCCAGGGGTTCTCCTTTGTTTGGTTTGGCTAGCAAAGGTGGAGAAGAGAGGTAAGTCTTGAGGTCCTGGAAGGCTTCTTCATGTTCGGGTAGAATCTTTTGTTTTTCCCGAGCAGGTTATAAAATACCGTGCATCTTCAGATGACCGAGAAATAAGCCTGTTTAGGGCTGCAACTCGTCCTGTCAACTTTTGTATATCTTTGACTGACTTTGGTGACTCAAGCTCCAGGATTGCTTTTATCTGTTCAGGGCTAGCTTCAATCCCTCTCTTGGTCACCATGTATCACAAGAATTTACCAGCTGACACGCCAAAGTGGCACTTGGATGGGTTTAATTTCATGTTGTATTTCTCCAGGATCTTGAATGCTACTTCCAGGTCTTTAACATGGTCCACAACTTTTTTTGATTTGACCACCATGTCGTCTATATAGACTTCCATCGTATCTCCAATTTGATCTTTGAACATCATATTGACCAGGCATTGATAGGTTGCCCCTGCATTCTTCAGGCCAAATGACATCGCTATGTAGCAGTATATCTCTCTTTCAATGATGAAGGCAGTGTGTTCCTGGTCTGCAGGGTTGCATTTTTATTTGGTTGAACCCGCTGGAAGTATCCATGAACGTCAACATTTCATGCCCTATTGTTGCGTCTACCATAACATCAATATGTGGCAGTGAGAATGGATCTTTCGGGAAGGCTTTGTTTAGGTCCGTGTAATCTACACAGACTCTCCATTTCCCGTTCTTTTTCTGCACAACCACAAAATCGGCCAGCCATTCAGGGTACATGACTTCTCTGATCATTCCCATGTCCAAGAGTTTGTCCACCTCCTCGTTGATAATTGTATTCCGTTTAGGGGAAAACTTGCGTCTCTTTTATTGTACAGGCTTGAAGGATGTGTCAATGTTGAGTTTATGGGTAATGACCTCGACATCAATGCAAGTCATATCAAAATGAGACCAAGCAAAATAAGAAGATTTACTTTTAAGGAAACTTACCAAACCAAGGCTGACTAAGTCAGGGACATCTGATCCTACCAACACATACCTGTCAGGATACTCTGGGTATAGAATTACCTGATCGGTTTTCATGTATGATTGTGCCTCATAGGTACTCCTGACAGGATACTGTAATTGCTAGGCGAGGGACTTACCTGTATTAGAAGGCTTGAGGGCTTCAGAATAGCATTCCTGGGCGGATTTTTGCTCACCTCTGATTGTTGCTATCCCCCACTCAGATGGGATTTTGACACAATTATGATATGTTAAAGGAATGACTTTTACATTGTGTATCCACGGCCGCCCAAGATTGCGTTGTAAGAGGACAGACAATCCAGGACTCTGAACTTCTCGTAGGATGAAACTCCCTCAGCATAGGTTGGCAGGTAGATTTCTCCAAGAGTATTTCTGGTATCACCACTAAACACTATCAGGACGCTGGACTTCTTCGTAATCTGTTCCTCGTTGATCTTCATAGCTTTCAGGACATCTAGCATTATCAAGTTGACTGAGCTTCCACCATTAACAAGGATTCTCAGAACTCTTGTTGTGCTAATTTGCATAGTGATAACCAAGCCATCATGGTGTAAGTCTGGTACCCCCTCCATGTCGCTGTCATCGAATGTGATTTGAGGCAAGTTCCTTGGTTATATGGAGACCTCATCTTTGTCTCCCTGTCTATCTTCTTTGCTGCTGAGCTGGTCAGGCCGCAGATTTATGACCCCCCATTTATGAATTTAACTTCATAGATAGGCGACAGGGGTGGCAGATCACGTTCTGGTTGATCTTTCCTGGCTGGGCAATCACCCCTTCCTTTGGACGACATCAGGTCTTTCAGGTAGCCTTTCTTTAGCAGGTATGGCACCTGCTTGCAAATCCCTATGAATTCCTCCACTGTATGCTATATGTCAATGTGGAATTTACACCATCTGGTTGTATCCTTCCTTGAATTGAGATTGTCAGTCTTTTTTAACCATCTGACTACGTCTCCCAAGTTGTCCAGGCATTTTATAAGTCTTGCAATGTCAATAGAGAAGTTATATTCTTGGATAGATGGGAAGGTGTAAGAGTTACCTCGTTGCTCTTGGGCAAAGTTGACTTCTGATATGTCAGGCCTTGAATATGGTGATGACCCGAAATTGCCTCCTCTATGGCTGGTGCTTTTTCTGCTAGACTTTTCATACTCTGATCCCATCGATATCTCTGACTTGAAGCTTTTGTCCTCCTCCAGTCTAATATGAGCAAGTTCTTTCGTCTGGACATCCTCAAAGGTATGGCAATGATACTTGGTAAGATCCACATAGAGTTCACTATTTGGCAGCAACCCCTACCTGAATGCTTCCACAACTGTTCCAATGTCCACCTCGGGATGGACACCTTCTCTTTGTTGAATCTTGCCAGGAAAGTCCTGAGCGTCTCTTCTGGTTTCTGCTTCACCATGTACAGATCAATGGATCATTTTTCTAGTTCCCTACTGCTGGCAAACTATTGATTGAATGTGTTTACCAGGTCAGCAAAGGACTTGAAACTCCTATTGGGTAGGTTGATGTACCACTGCTAGGCAAGTCCGGCCAGGGTTGTCCCAAAGCCTTTGCACATGCATACTTGTCTCAGCTCACTTGGTACTAATGGGACTAGCCTCCTCTATTTGTAGAAAGCCACATGCTTCTGAGGATCTACAGTCTCATCATACGTCTTCATTGATGGCACCACAAACTTCTTGGGCACACTACTACAAATATGACATTAGGTAACGCTTATTATAGAACGGTCAAGTTAAATGAGCGTTCTCTAGAAGGGAAAAAAACGCTTGTCCGACTTAGGTGTTTTYTATACTTGTATAATAGAGAACAGTTACATTGTTAGGGCGTTTTATAGAAGCTAGAGAATGCATATTCAATTTGACCGTTCTCTAATCATATAATAAATAAAATAAATTAATAGCAATTTCTTAACCCAACTACCAAGAGTATATACTTAGAGAATCGTATTATATTTTTGTAGTTATCTCTACCTTTGGCCTTCCTCTTTCCACCTTCATCAATTCGCCTTTCCCCTTCCCCACAACTATCACCAATCACCATGACAGCAGCACAATGACCACCGCGGCAGTTCCCATTACTCGACATACCCAATAGCCCGAAATCCTCATTCTGATTTCATGGTTTTTAAGACAGTTTTTTTTTTTTCATACAAATCGAAGGCTCCCGTCACATATGCGTGTACAACGCCGCACTCAGGTACCATCCTTGCGCACTACCATCGCCCACCATCATATGGTAACTTCTATTATAATTTTACGGTTTTTTTGAGACAATTTATTGATCCCAATTTATGTGAATCCGATTTTAGGGTTCTTGATTTCCCTGTTATGGGTTTTAATTGATATGTATGCGTATAAATTCTTGTTTCTATTGATTAGTTACTGAATTTGAAGAATCCTTTTGAACATAATTTGGACTTGTTATCCCAATTTATATACTACGATTTGTTTGGTTAAATTAATGTTGCTTGGTTCCATCATTACAAGCTGGTGGTTTGGTTGTATATATAACTTTACTTAAAATGAGATTTCTAGATATCATATCCATGTCTGGTTGTATAGTCCATGAATTGTACAAACAGTGTGACAATATGCAGAAGCTGCATGTTTAAATGTGGTTGCATTACAAGGATTTTTATTTGTTTTGCTCTCGTTGTTTGTTATCTGCTAAATACTATCAGCTCTGCTGTTTTTTTTTTGGCAATAATTTGGAGATAAAAAACCTGGCATTTTTTTTAACTATCATTATCTTCTCTCTCTAACAAACCTGAGGGTTGACATTTGCAGGGAACTTGCTGAGAAAACTTGTGTATTGGGAAA